>CM051830.1:28544411-28815190 GCA_028451465.1 Erethizon dorsatum
GTCTTTATCTCTCTGAATCATTCTTGGCTTGAAATTCACTTTGTCTGCAAAAAGAATAGCTACCCCTGCTTTTTTCTGGGTTCCTGTCGCATGGAGTATTGTTTTCCATCCTTTGAATTTCAGTCTATGAATTTCTTTCTGAATTAAATGTGTTTCTTGTGTACAGCATATTGTTGGATCTTGCTTCTTGATCCATTTTGCCAGTCTGTGCCTTTTGATTGGTGAATTGAGACCATTAACATTGATGGTTAAAACTGGTATGTATTGACTTATACTTGTCATGTTATTTTCCTGTTGTTGGTTCCCACGCCTTTTTTTTTCCCCCCTCTCTCTCTATTTAATTATCTGCCTTGCCTGATGGATTCCTTCTGTTGGGGTTCCTGGAGTTGTAGTCCTTGTTATATCTTTCTAGCATGTCCTTCAGAACATTTTGGAGTGCTGGTTTGGTGGTCATAAATTTCCTCAGATGTTCTTTGTCATGGAAGTATTTTATTTCTCCTTCAGTTTGAAAGGTAGTTTTGCGGGGTACATCAATCTGGGTTGAAAGTTATTTTCCTTTAGAGCTTGAAATACGTCATTCCAAGCTCTTCTTGACTTGAGGGTTTGTGCTGAAAAGTCAGCTGATTCTGATGGGTTTTCCTTTATAGGTGATTTGCCTCTTGTCCCTAACAGCTTTTAAGATTCTGCTCTTCTGTTGAATTTCTGGGATCTTGACTATGATATGTCTGGTTGAAGTTTTTTTTTTTAATTGTGTCTAGTTGGAGTTCTATAAGCCTCATTTATATGAAGATCAAATTCTTTTTCTCTACCAGGGAAATTGTCCGTGATAATGTCTGTGAACAGGGTTCTGATGTCATTTATGCTACCTCCTGCTTTTTCATTTATTCCAATTATTCTGAAGTTATTTATCTTTGAGTCATCTAGCAGCTGCTGGATTGATTTTTCATGGTCCCTTGCTATTTTTAAGAATTCTTTCTTTTCATGATCACTAATTGCAAGCCTGTCTTCTATATCTGAGATCCTGTCCTCACACTGGCTTAATCTGCTACAAATACTTTCAATGGAATTTTTGTTCTCCTGGATATCTGCTTGAATCTGCCTTATGGATTCCATTTCTTTCCTATGCTGAGCATTCATGGTCTCTATAATTTTCTTAAGCTCGTCTATTTTTTTGTCTGTATCAGCTATAGTGTCCTTAAGCATGGTCTTCATTGTGGACATTATCTCTGCAGTTATCTGTGAAATTATTTCTGATTTAATTTTTTCCAGAGCCTCATTCAGTTGCTTTGTTGTTACCACTTCAGATAGGCCAGGTGTGTGGCTTTCAGATTGTCCCACCTCATTGCCCCCTAGGTTTGCCTTTGGTGAATTGGATGTGTGGGGTTGCATCTTGTTTAAGTGTCGTCTCATTTTCTTTTCTTTCTTTAGTTTAATTCCTGGGGTGATGTTTGTGAATTACCTATGGTAGGTTACTTTATTGCTAGTGTTCAAGATCCTTAGGAGACGACTACTTCTCTGCAGTATCTTCCAAGTGAAGCTTGTTTTTGGGTTTTGAGCTTGCTGCCAGATCCTACTTCTTCAATTTGTTGGTTATGAGAAGTTGCTACCTGTTTGGCCCAGTCCTTGGTTCTTTGGTACTGTGCCACTGTATTTTCTGTGACCCTTAGTCAATCTCAATCATGGAATATCAGGAAGGAAAGCTGTTTAGAAAAATTATTTCACTTTTGGCCATAATGGTACCTAAAGCATCAAACACAGCCTAGAAAATGACAGACTGAGCTAACCAGTTATTTGCCACTTTTAACCGTATAGAGTTGCGGTTACATAACAAAATCTAAAACACACCAGAAAAATTATATGCAGTATACAAGTACTTAATATGTCAATTTTGCCCTCAGGAGTTTAAATTTAAAATGAGTTAAGGAGGAAATAGAGTATTAGGAGAAGAGGAAGGAATTAGATGTAAGGTTGGAGGACCAAGAGGGATCCCGCTAACATTGGGAAA
Organism: Erethizon dorsatum; assembly: GCA_028451465.1. Taxonomy (NCBI): domain Eukaryota; kingdom Metazoa; phylum Chordata; class Mammalia; order Rodentia; family Erethizontidae; genus Erethizon; species Erethizon dorsatum. The sequence continues at coordinate 28,546,417 of CM051830.1, forward strand.
CTGGTGCAGAGGACTGGTGGGAAAAAAAGAAGGTAGGGATAAAAGGAAGAACAGATCACAACCACAATCACAAAGAGGTTAGAGGCGCTGTTTACACTCATATAAAAACCAGAGAGAATAATGAAGGAAAGAGCAAACAGACAAACAAACAAAAATGAAGACAAAAACAACAAAACAAATAAAACAAAAGTAAAACCCCACACACAAAAAAAAACCTTCACCAGAACAAAAAACAAATGAGAGGAAGAAAAGAAAAAGAATCAGTTCCAGGTGTTGACTCTGCTGGAGGCAGGCACGTGTGATGACAGAGTCCTGTTCCGTGCAGGTCTGTCCCATCAAGCCAGGAGCGGCCCTTTGGCGGGGCGGTGAGCAGAAGCGTGCACTCTCAGGTGGAGACCAGTCTCGTTCACCTGCCGCCCTCAGCGCATTTTCCCTGGGCCTGAGAGCCGGGGCGCCGCGCTGAGGCCCCAGCGCTGTGTTTTGGCGCTGCTCTGAGTTTCGCTGCACCCCCCACAATGGCGCCCGGCCAGTCGCTCTCTGGTGCAGGACAGCTGCGCCTGACAGACACTCACCGCCAGCCAGCGCAGTCTTTCTTTGCTCCCCTGCCCTGCTGCTGTCTCGCGATCCTCCGCGGGGGCTCCCGGTGGCTCCAGCTGTCACCGTGTGTCCGCAGATTTGAGCTTCTGTCGCGCTGTGGTTCCTGGGACAGGGAGAAGGCACCTGGGTCTCCTCCTTCTTCTTTGTTGAAAGTACCCTTCACTGGCTCCCTGAGTCCTGAACTGCGCTTCAGAACTTTCCTGGGTCCAGGGGAGGCACCTCCTTCCCTCCTGCGCTCTCCCAGTCACTATATTCCTGTGGTCCAACGGCAACTTTTAGAGAGTTTCGCTGCCTGCTTCTTACACATCCGCCATCTTTTCTCCCTCCTCTCCCTAAAAGTTTTGTGTGTTGCACAGATTGGCTATGTCTCCAGACTTGGGCTGGGATCTGCACATATAATTTGGAAGTGTGTATGCTATTATTATCCTAGATTCTGGTCTGTGTCCCAGTGGGGGAACCACATGACTTGCTGTGCTATGAACAATAGCATCTCCAGATCTATACTGGGCAAGTGCTGGAGTTTAGGTGCAGCTTCAATTCTTATTCTGACTTACCCTTTTTCTGTATTTCACCTGATTGCTGTCCTCTTCAGAGTGTGTTCAGTTGGTAACTCTAGTACTTCATTTAACCTTGCTCTGACTCAGCTCTCTGTGAATGCTCCTTCCTCCATGCCTCCATGATGGAATCCTCTTGCTCTGGATTTTAAGTCATTGTTTAAAATCTTTTTCTTACACTAAGGTTAAAAGGTAATCTCATGTTTTCTTTTAGGACTTGTGTGCTTTAATATTTTACATTTAGGTCCCTTAATGTATGGATCTAATTTTATGTTTCCAAATGGTTACTTAATTGTTCCAGCCACAGTTATTTAAAAGTCCATTCCCAGCCAGGTGTGGTAGCTCATGCCTATAACCCTAATGTTCTGGGAGGTGAAGGCAGCAGGATAGCAAGTTCAAGCCCACTTTGGGCAACTTAATAAGACCCTGTCTCAAGATGAAATACATCTTAATAGAAACATCTGGGGAATGTTACTTAGTGGGAAGGTTCTGGGTTCAATCCCCAGTATAAAAAACAATCAAACAAAATCCATCCTCCAGTGATTTGAGATGGTCGTATACTGTATTACCATATGTATTTAGGTATAATTCTGAAAGTTATAGTCTGTTTCACCAGTCTCATCTATTCATGTACATTGTTTTAATTAAAAGGCTTTATAGTAGTTATAAATGTTTGGGACAGGTATTTCTCCATCATAGTTTTTCTTTTCAAATGTTTTCCTGGCTGTTCTTGGCATTTTTAAAGTATAAACTTTAATATCATTTTGTTTAACTCCATAAAATAGCTTGTTGGTATTTTTATTATGGTTGTATTAAATTTATAATTTAGAGAGAACTGACATCTTTATAATATTGAGTCCTTCTATTCAAGAATAAGGGATGTCTTTCTACCTGATCATCTACTTCTACATATTTCAGCAGTGTTAAAATTTTTCCCATATAGGGCCAGTGAGATGGCTCAGCGGCATAAGCGCCTGCCTGGCAAGTGCGGGGTCCTGAGTTCGACTCCTGGTACCCGCATATGAAAAAAAGGGCTGGTGATACCGCTCAATGGCAGGGGCACCTGCTGGTGCGCAAGGTCCTGAGGTCGACCCCTGGTACCCACAAAAAAAAAAAAATTTTTTTTTTCCCATATAGGTTTTGCATGTTTCTTGTTAAATTTGTTCTTAAATATTTAACTTCTTTGTTGCAATGTTTACTATTTGTAAGTTTTTCAAGTAATGTTTGGGATTTTTTTAAATCTGATACTATAATGTAGTTCTTAACCATTTATGTGATGTTAAGTCATTGTATATATTTCAGATATTTCATCTATAAGTGAAGGTGTCAATATGTTAAATTTCCTGTTTTCCCTCATATATTGTCCTTGTGACTCTAATTAGGAAGTCACTTGAAGTCTGGGCCAATGTGTTAAATCACCTGTGTGATTTCTAGAGAATTGCTTTTATTTAACTTAAGAATATTGCAGGTTAATGAAAATCAGGTATGAAAATAGGTGCTCATTGCCAAAACCCAGTGATTTTTGTGATTTGATCTTCTTTTCCTATTGAGTGGCTCATTGTGGAAACAGCCTTCCCCTTCCAATTATTTTCTTAATTCTTGATTCTCTCACATAATAGAGTCCAGTCCTCATATGAGTTTTACTTTCTTAGTAGAGTACTAATATATTTTGGATACTGAGAAAGAAATAAATGTTTACTGGCACTTCAACATAGCACTTTTCTATGGGAAAATATAAAACTCTTCTTTAAAATGGAGTTTTACATACTCTGCAGAACCCAAATAATTGTATATCTTAAAAAGGAGAGAGGAAGGGGTGGAAATTAAATCCAAGAGCTATCTTTTTTAAAACTATAATTGTTTTATTTTCCATTACAAGAGTCATTTTTATACATGCCAATTTCTCTCCTACATGATTATTTGATAGGAACACTTCCATTTATGTTCCCTTAAAGACAATAAAAAAATCAGGATTTTAATAATCAAAGAAGAAAAGGTGTTTTTACTACATCCAAATTACCAATTGATAGAACATATGGTTTTAAGATTCTCTTTATAAAAATTGAGTAACTGAAGTGTCAGATACCAAACCCACATTCCTAGAATAACATTCTTATATAATATTCTTTACATTTTCAAGTAACTTTTATATCTGTATTTTTATCTAAGTTATAAAGTTAAAATAGCATATTTAGCAATGATTATTGTTGATATCAACATAATTTTGAATTTCCATTAACAAATATGCAATCTGTCCATCCGGGTTATGGATTAAAAATATATTTGCACCTTCTTATTCTTTGTAACTTTGGATATTGCCTTTTGGTTGGCATTCTATTTGTCTGATTTTTATACATTAACTAGCTGTATAGGAAAACTTCATTTGGCTAAAGGCTAGTATTCTTTTCCCATATGATTGTATGCTTTTTTTCTTGATATTCTTAGATTATTAAATGTTTTATTTTTTGCAAATGATTGCTTTGATGAGTTTCTCTTTAATGAAAGTGTAAAATAGTAACAGAGTGCTAAAATGACAAGTATTATGACTTCTTTATGCAAAAAACACATTTAGATTGTTGAAATAAAGGAGGATATCCCAATGAATGAGAAGAAATAAAAAGTAAATGAGGTAATCAAAGTCAGAGAAATTGATATTGGCAGGTTCTGAATGATGATGTTCCTAGATGAGCAATCCTTCAAAATACTTCTTGTACATTACAGCTATTCCTTTATTTATTATTAAAATAGCATGATCCATGAGGAGCTTAGGGTGACTCTCAGCCTAGCTAATTCTAATTAATCCAGTCAGGGAGAGCAGTAGGGTAAGTGGAGCAGTCTATCGGATTGAAATTCATAACTTAATTGAGGTCAAAGTCCCGGTCTGGGAGAACAAAAGTCTTTTGCTAGGACCAGGCAGATCAATAGCAATAAATATCTGGCTTGGATACAAGCAGCTTATAGTGACAGATTATCTGACACTGGCCAGAGGTCTTGGTTCTGTTAGGGCAAAGTCTTGAACACGCTATGGTTCTTGCTGATGTTCAATCCATACCCATGACACTTGCAAAGCAGTAATACTCTCAAGAACTCTGGAAAGTCTTAGGGAAGCACTGTGCATGAAATTCCAAATGACTTCTGCTATTATCAAATGAACATTCTCTAGTGATACTTTTTTATGACAGGAAGGTTTCTATGACATTGTTGGTAAGATCCAAAGGATTTGCAAAGTGATTAATCTTTTTTTATTGTTTTGTTTTTTTTTTTTTTTTTTTTTGTGGGTACCGGGGGGTCGACCTCAGGACCTCGTGTGCCAACAGGCACCCGTGCCGCTGAGCGATATCACCGGCCCCTTTTTCATATGTGGGATCCAGGAGTCGAACTCAGGCCCTCGCGCTTGCAAGGCAGGCGCTTACGCCGCTGAGCCATCTCACCGGCCCGCAAAGTAATTAATCTTAAGAGCATATACATAGAATTACTTTTGAAGAGGAACATAACAAGCTTGTGTTGTCTTGATTTATATATAACTGTAAAAGTTAAGAGGACCATGTTACATTAGCATCAAAGACTTAGTGTTAACTTTTTTAGGTGTGATATTGTCACTCTGTAGGTTGTTTTTATGTACATACTGTTATATTTAGGGACAAGAGGTCATGATACCTATAATTTCTTAGGCAGAAATAGATAAAAAATATGGCAAAATATTAATTGTCTGAGTAATGAGTCTCTACTATATATATAAATATTTCATAATAAAAAGTAACAGCAAAGACCATGGGCAATAAAACCAATAAGCTAGTATGTTACTAGCAAAGGCTTTCCTCTACCCTATTCTGCTTATACTTTTAAATTCCTGAGTTGCCAAAAACTTGACTGTTCTTTTATGCATTACATTGTTCCTTATCCATCATTATCACATCTATATTGATTAGTATAATACTTGGACATCTACTCATTTAATAACATTATTGCCACTCAGCTCAGCTGCCACCTGACTATGGGAAAAGGAACTCTTGAGACCTGCAGATGTTGGCCTTACAGAATGTAAAGAGCTTTATAGTATATATACCATTCCTGTTGTTACTGCTCTGGCCCAGACAATCATTCCTTCATTCATATATTATTGTGGTCACTTCTTACTTGACATTTTTTATTATACACAGTTATGACAGATTCATATTTCTTAGGCTTTATTATCTAAATGCCACTGCAGTATAAATGACTCAGTGGTCAAAACCTCTGGTGATATTATGAATCAATTCTCAACTTTTCTGATTGATTCTCAAGACCCTACCTTCTATGACGAATTTTTATCCAGTATTTCTCACTGTATTAAAGTTGGTAACCTCTTTGTGCATCCCAGAAATTCTCAAACCTGGATCATCAGAATCAACTGTAGATCCTTTAAAAATAGAACCCAGCGCCAGGGATATAGCTCAGTGGCACAGCGCCTGCCTGGCAAGTGCGAGGTCATGAGTTCGATTCCTGGAGCCAAAAAAATTATAATTGAGTAGATTAGATGGGGGAAGGGAGCATGTTGGGAAGATGAGAATTTCAAAATTATGTAACTTTCACACCTAATTCTGTAGTACCAGGTTTGTAATTAAATCCTATATCTAGCCGACAGTCCTTTAGTGCTACCTATCTTAAGTAGGAATTAGGATAAAAACAGATTAATTCATTCATGTGGTGAATCACTAACAGCCATTTAGAATTTCCATATACAATTTTATTTTTAAAGGAGGGATGAAAATATAGATATAATTCTATTGGCTGGGTACTTGTTGTCTCTCAAATAATTCACAATAGGTCTAAATATTTGGTTTGATCTTTTCACTTACAATAATTTTGTGAAATTTTTTTTCCCTTATAGTAATCCAAAGCCACAGAGCTACTGCAGTATCAAGATTCAAAGGGCGGGGGATATAGCTCAGCGGCACAGCGCCTGCCTGGCAAGCGCAAGGTCGTGAGTTCAATTCCCGGTACCAAAAAAAAAAAAGATTCAAATCCATGTTTTCTAATATGAAATTATGTCTAGGAAATTTTCAGTGTGTCAAAATAAAATGGAAAGGGGGCTTTTTATAGAATATTTTTAAACAGAACAAATAAACAAAACAGTCCATCATCTATTATTTTTCCAGTACATTTTTCTTTTTTTTTTTTGAGACAGGGTCTCACTGTGTAGTTCAGGCTGCCTGAGTTCACTATATAGCCCAGGCTGGCTTTGAACACACAGTGATCCTCCTGCCTCAGCCTCCCAAGTGCTGGGATTACAGGCATGCACCACCACACCTGGCACATTTTCCTTTTAAACAGTTACTGTCCTTTATTAATGTTGAGACCCACCTATGTTTTAATGCACACTGAACTGATAATAAAATAAAAACTCTTATGGCAAATTGGGGGAACAAAGATAGAATTTTGAAATGGGTCATTTGGAAGCCAAATACAGGAAGAGTCTATATACTGTGAGTTTGAGAAAACATGTTGGAAAAATTCCTACCCAAGGAAGTGAAAGAAGAGGAAACTCAGCCCTCAGGAAAACTTGTATGTAGGTCAAATCATTCTATAAAATAGAACTGTTGGAGAATATTATGTTTGTATTTTATATACAGAATTCACAATTAAGACTCAAATCCACAGGCCGGTGAGATGGCTCAGCAGCATAAGCGCCTGCCTGGCAAGCACAAGGTCCTGAGTTCGACCCCCGGTACCCACATTAAAAAAAAAAAAAAAAAATAGACTCAAATGTACATTTGTATTTTGTACTCTATCTTTGGTGCTTCTACAATACCCTTTATGTGATGGAAGTTATCATTCTTTAATTGTCCTTATTCATTAGAATCTGGGCTCCTTAAGATTGGGGACTTTGATATTTTTACTGTTCTTAACTCCAAACATGTTACTTGGTATGTCACTTGTTTCATATAAAGAGCAAAGATTCAGACTTGAAATAATATATCAAAGGACTAATGTGTTCTAGAAGTTTATAGAAGGGAAAAAAAGGAAAGAAGGAAAGAATTTTGATTAGCAATATTTGATCTTAAGGTTATTTGATTTTTTTTTTTTTTTTTTTGGTACCAGGAATTGAACTCATGACCTCACACTTGCCAGGCAGGCGCTGTGCCACTGAGCTATATCCCCAGCATGGTTATTGGAATACTTCATGGATTCTCTTGATACATCTAGTCACAAACTAATGCTTATTTTGTTCTATAGAGAATTATTTGAGTATAGCAGGCCTAAACAAACACATATCAGATAGACATTCTTGAGTAGTGGATGCTAAAGACTTTGTTCTAAAGATAAATTAGCTGGGCATAGTGGCACATACCTGTAATCCCAGCACTCAGAAGGCTGAGGCAGGAGGATTGCCACAGTTCAAGGCCAGCCTGGGCTACATAGTGAGTTCTAGATCAGCCTGAACTACATAGTGAGACCGTGTCTCAAAAAAACAAAAAGAAATATAAATTAGATATACTCTTAAATGAAGGTTATGCATTGTAAGACCACAATGCCCATGTTGAAATGACTTATTGCTCTTGACAGATATCTTGGCAATGGAATGATTTTGTTTCATGCAGCTGTTATTTGCCATTTTCAAACATTTCTTAACTTTTAGGAAATGCTTTGGCTTTTTGTTTGTTTGTTTGTTTTCTGATACTGGGGATTAAACCCAGGGGTGCCCACCACTGAGCTACATTCTCAGCCTTTTTTGTAATTTTTATTTGTGACAGTCTCACTAAGTTGCTGAGGCTGGCCTCTAACTTACAATCCTCCTGCCTCAGCTTCCTGAGTAGCTGGAATTACAAGCATGTGCCACTGCACCTGGCTTAGGAATGTAATTTCTTTTTTCTTCTTTTAACACTGTAGAGTTAGAAAGAAGAAAGAGCTGAGCTATAAGATAATCATGTCTCTTTTTTATTTCTTCCATCCCAAAATGTAAAATTTATCTACTTTGTACTTTTTAAATTACATCTTCCACCAAAATTGCAATGGACTTATATAAAGACCAGTCCAGGGCTGGTGAGATGGCTGAGCTGCGTAAGCGCCTGCCTGGCAAGCGTGACGGCCCGAGTTCAACTCCCGGAACCCACGTACGAAAAAGGGCCGGTGATATCGCTCAGCAGCACGGGCGCCTGCTGGCACGCAAGGTACTGAGGTCGACCCCTGGTATGCACAAAAAAAAAAAAAAAGACCAATCCAAATGCCCCAGCTAACTTCCAGGGTCCATCAAGGGCAGATCTTGCTACTGGTATGTGTATATCTAGGTCGGAAGGATTGGCTAAGGGGCAAGTAAATGAAAGGTCCGGGAAGGCACTGAGCTTTAACTTGTGAGTTAAAGTGCTTCTATATAACGTGGAAGGTCTTTTATGATGTGGGATGGAGCCAGGGGTGGGCTCCTCCATTTGTACTCTTGTCTGGGCCCACCCAAATGTTGATGGACGTGTACCAACCAGCTTGATAGTTTTAACACTCTGTAAATCCCCACTTCAACTTTTACCTATTTTCCTATTTCTGAATAGGATTTTGTTTTTAAAATGGGTTCCCTATAAAGGAGTATAAACTCTTTTTTTTTTTTTCATATGTGGGTACTGGGAGTCGAAGTCAGGACCTCGCGCTTGCCAGGCAGGCGCTTATGCCGCTGAGCTATATCACCAGCCCAGGTATAAACTCTTTAAGTCTTGAGATGATGAAGGTAAAGACTAACTCTAGTTCTCACTAGACTTTAGTGTGTACTAAGACTTTAGTATTAAGTCTCAGAGCTTTGGAGGCATTTTGTAAATATTTATAAAATTGACTGATAAAACAAATTTATTCATTTTCTTATCAGAAGAAATCTCTGTATTTGCAAAGGCATAGTTAGAGTTTTTCTGGTTAACTAACGTCAATGCAAAATAAGTCTGAAAATTATGAACAAAGATAATTGCACCAGTAGTTAAAGAGCAAACATTTTTATCATTTTTCTATTATACAAAGATATATAGATATCACTCATTTTTGCCTTATAAGATAAAGCCCCATCTTAGTCACTTTCCTCTCTGCTGAGACACAACATTCAACACCCACAGCTTTAAAAAGGAGGTTTATTTTGACTCATGTTTCAGAAGTTTCAGTCTGTGTTCAACTGGCTCAAACACAGAAACAGCATGGTGGAAGGCCCTGGGCAGAGGGAAAGTTGTTCACATCATGGCAGCCAGGCAGCAGAGAGAGCTAAAGAAGTAGTCAGGGAGGGAAATATACTGTTCCCTGGTGACCTGCCTCTTCTGGCCAGGCCACACCTTCCAACAGCACAGCCGGCTGGTGAACTCACCAGTAGATAATTCCTCTGATGAGTCCAGCACCCCCTGGATCCAGCCACCTTCCACAAGTCCCTCCTGTATGCACATGAGGCCTTTGGGGAGCATTCTTGATGTAAACCATAACAAGCCCGTGTAGCATTGTCTTTATTTTATAGTTGTGAGAAAACTAATGCTCACAGAGGTCATTTGAATTGCTTGAGGACACAAAACTAGTAAGTAGGATAACCAAAGTTCATCTCGGTGTTTTGACTACAGATTCCATGCTTTCTCCGCCTGTGTTATGTTATAGTCACGTTCTATCATACTGTCTCGGTGCTTTTAGAATTCACTGCCTCATATAAAGCCTCATATTAATGCATTGTATAAGGATATAGAAATAAGTTTTCCATCTCCTTTATATTTTCTTAATTATAATGAAATTCTTACATGTAGACATTATTTTTTAATTTTTATTTATTTTTTTTTTTTTGTGGGTACCGGGGGGTCGACCTCAGGCCCTCGCATGCCAGCAGGCGCCCGTGCCGCTGAGCGATATCACCGGCCCCTTTTTCGTATGTGGGTTCCGGGAGTTGAACTCGGGCCCTCGCGCTTGCCGGGCAGGCGCTTAAGCTGCTGAGCCATCTCACCGGCCACATGTAGACATTATTAATCACGTTTCTTACTTTTGTTTTTATTGTTTTTATGTTGACTTATCACTTCTTTTGCTAAATGTGTGTCTGAGAATGAACAAGTGGCTCACAGTACAGTGTAAAGTTCAAATAACTTTGGGTTCAGAGAACACCCGGTGTCATCTTATTTTTACATCTAAATGAGTTATAGGACACTGTCAAAGTGTCATGACCTGGTATAGGAAATTGTTCCTAATGGTTGCCTGGCTATTTTCTCTCTTACTATTGCTATAAACCAGAAATTGTTGACATATTACACTATTGTAAGCTTAGAAACAAAAGAATTGGTTTTTGTCTTTAGGTAGTCCTTCTTCTTTAGCAGGGGTTTCTGAACATCTTAGCTACCTACAGTTGAATCTTAACATTTCATGGTCCTTGAAAGTTAATTGTGCCCTCAGAATTGTATTAATTTATAATTCTTGACGTTTTAAAAAGTGAGGCAGTTCTTCCTCATTGAACTCAAATGGATCAGGATCAATCATGTGCCTTAGAAGAACTATTGAAATGGCTCATTGACAATGTCTGAGATTCATTGTTTAAATGTATGCATGTTATATGTTTGGCTGTGCTTTGTTTTGCTGAGTTTAAAATGCTGTTCTAGATGTCACATTATAAGGAGGAATTAAGGTAAAGGAATTACACAAAAAATGCTCCCAAGTGAGACTGTGCATTTGTTTAGTCACTAAGTGAACAGAGTAAGTTCTATAAATCACCAGTCTTCCTGATTTGGTGTTCATATTGACATACTTGGAGAGTAGTTAATAATGCCTAAATGATGGGAATAAGATAATTAAGAAAATTGATTTTTCAAAGAAAATATGATCTTTCCATAAGTGCCATAGAATATTTATGGATCAAATTCAGATACATTTATGGGTCATATTCGTATACACATGTGTAGGGATTGATTATGTACAAAAATTATCAGTAAAAAAATTTGATGATCTTTGGGATGATAGGTGAACAATGAGACTGCAATCCAGTACTGATCTTACAAAAGCCAACTTAATAGTGCCTGCCATTATAACAATAGAAATATAATCTGTAAAAGCCATAGCAAAATTCTATTATATACATAGCAATTATTAGACTGTAACTAATATAAAGCATAAGTATTTCAAAAAGGATATTGGTAAATTTGAAGAATCTAGAGAAAGATTTTTAAAAATCAGTAGTTTAAGAGTGGAGTATTTGAAGAAAATCTCATGGTTACAAACTGGTATGTGTCACATACAACCAAAAGGTCTATTTTTGTTTGACACCTATGGTGTTAGCCCACAGTTTATTTTTAATTGACTGGTAATAATTTCACATAAGTATGGATTTTGGTTCTCTTGAAAAATGAAAATATGGCAGTTTTGAGCACATTCCCATCTGGCAACATATCGTCTAGAGCTGAGTGACTGCTGCCCTCTGTTGATGGGCCTTGAGCTCTCCAGTTTCCACAGCCTTGCTGTGGCTTTCCTGACCCACTTGACCTCTCTTAATAGTTTCTGCCTGAAGATATTTGAAGGGTTTATAACCTTGTGTTTTAAAAGACTAGGTTTGCAGTCCAGTTACCTGGATTCCAGTTTCTATTCTGCCACTAACTGTAACCTTGAATAAAGCCTAATGGTAAAAATTGCAAAGGTATAAAGAAATTTAAAGGTCATCTGGTTCAACTTCTCACTTAATGCCAGAATTCTCTCTAAATTTCCAAAAGGTGGTTAATAAAGCTAGCTTTTCTTTTCACTTTACGAAGTTGCCTGTTCCATTGTAGAAAGCTCTAATTTTAGAAATGTCTCCTGCATATTGACTCTGTCTGCCTACCTTTGTAATTTGATTTTAATTCAGACCCTTAAAAGTATAAAGAAAAGTCGTATCTCCCTTTCATGTGACAACTATTCTGATATTTGAAGATAATAGTCATTTTCTTAAATCTTCTCCAAACTAAATATTTTCATCATTGTAGTTGCTCACATTCTATCATTGTCCCTTTTTAAACATATAATACTGGAACTGTATATTATATAAGGTATCTTCTCATTAGTACTGAACAGAGTAGAACTATAACCTAATAGATGTAACATTAAAGACAAGGTATCTACTTCACACTCTTACTTAAAGTGTGGTTTGTGAAATGTGCCAGGCCATCTGAGTGAATGGTTTTATAGCAAAGCATTATACAGATGCAGCCATTACATTAGTCTGATTTTAGCCAAACCAGTTATAGAGTTTCATTGTAGACTCAGTACCCAGACTTTATTGTAGCATTGTTTTAAAGATTTGCCATCTCTTATTTAAACAAAAGTAAAGGTTTAAAAAAAGGCAAGATGGGGCCGGTGAGACGGCTCAGCGGCTTAAGCGCCTGCCTTGCAAGCGCGAAGGCCCGAGTTCGACTCCCGGAACCCACATACGAAAAAGGGGCCGGTGATATCGCTCAGAGGCACGGGTGCCTGCTGGCGCGTGAGGTCCTGAGGTCGTCCCCCCGGTACCCACAAAAAAAAAAAAAAAAAAAGGCAAGATGGTTTGGACACACCTTGTATTCTTGTTATAATAACATGTGTCCATGTGTTCATACTTTTTAATTTTCCAGGACTTGCAGACTTAATCCCATGAGCTCACTTCCAATATCAGTAAAGGATATGAGCTGCCTGTGTGGTTGAAGCTGCCACTTGAGGGTTTCTCCTTCCCGTGGAGCTTTCTAATGGAATTCAAGGTTCTCTGTAAGGGTGAGCATTACAAGTCTTCCCAGGCTGCTGTGGGAGGAGGAAGTGCACCATAGGTTCAAGGACACATGTGAAGTTTAATGTGCACAAGCATGCTCCTGCTCCCACTCCTGCTTGCTCTGATTGGCAAGGTTAACTCTGAGAGGCTTCAGCTTTTTAAAGTGATTTGATTAGACCCGCCACTGTATTCCTTTCACTTCCCCCTCCTTCAAGCACCAAACCATCACCTTCTTTGTCTTTGCAGTCTTTGCTTTACCAGTTACCTTTTTTCTTCCCTTCTTTCCTGTTTTTCTGTCAACTTTGTGTAACAGAAGAATTTAGAATAAAATAACTTGACTCTTTGAGAACTTTGATGTGATCTTCATTTTGACTTGTTACATAAAGAAATACAAGACCACTTATATTGGCAATTCATTTTAGATTAAAAGGTATAATTCTACATTCCTCTATCAGTACTTGCATTGTGTATAATGAATTTCTTTCACAGCGGATTTTTAAAATACTTTTTAATTACAAAATCTTCAACAATATACAGAGGTAAAGAGAATAGTATGATGCACTTCCATATATGCATCATCCTGTTCCAGCCAATTACGAGTTTGTGACCAGTCATGTTTAATCTAGACTGCTATCCCAGAACTGTAGTCTTTCACCTTTTTAGGAAGAGTATGAGGAAAAGGACCTGCAAGTAGAATATTTTTTTCTTGGTTTTTTCTTTTCTTTCTTTTTTTTTTTTTGTGGGTACCGGGGTCGACCTCAGGACCTCGCACAACAGCAGGCGCCCGTGCCACTGAACAATATCACCGGCCCTTTTTTCGTATGTGGGTTCCAGGAGTCGAACTCAGGCTGTCGCGCTTGCCAGGCAGGCACTTACGCCGCTGAGCCATCTCACTGGCCCCATTTTTTTTGGTTTTTTGAGACAGGGTCTCTCTCTGTAATTCAGGATGGCCTCAAACTCGTGGCAATCCTCCTGTTTCAGCCTCCCTAAGTGCTGGGACTACAGGCATACACCACCATATCCAGCTTGCAAGTAGAATTTTTATAAACAGTTCTAATAGATTTACATGCTTGCTGAAGCCCTTCCATGGGTGTCTAGAAATCCAAGAGTCTAGAGTAAGAATTCTTGTTTTCTAGTAAAGAGAACATTAAACTTTCTTCAATTTTCCATTCATCTAAATTTCAGGATTTGAGATTGGCATCGAAGGTCTCCTGTGGAAACCATGGTAGTTAACCCAATGGCAGATCTTGTAATGATTAAATATTCTTTGTGGAGTCTTTTTTCTTAATATACTCCCTTACTTACATATTCAATTTGTTTTCCCTTTAGTTGCTTATTACGTGATTTTTTTTTAATTGATAGTACTTTCACCAATGTTGACAGATATGGAAAATTTTGAATGTCTCAACTTTAAAGACCTAACAACTCAGAATTTTATCTAAAGCTTCTGAGTTGTCATTACTAACAGCTAAGAAATAAAAACTAACCCTCTGTTTATATAATGGGTAGAATGATTAATAATGAATGCATTATTAGGTATGTAAGTTACAAAACTGAGGCTTCCATAAAAGAAGATACTAGTACTATTTAAATGCTGATTCTAATTATTAATTAAAGCATACCTACTGAAAGTACGAGGATTGCTGCTTATACATGATAAAAGGGCAATCTTTTTATCCCCAGCCTCCTTCATCTCCTTTATCAGCTAGTACTTTACTTAGCTTCCCTCAGGAACAGCTGTGGTCATAGGGTAGATTGAAAACAGCAGTGAAGCCAGGTATTGTGGTATAGGCCTGGAATCCCAGCTACTCAGTAGGGTGAGGCAGGAGGATTGCAAGTTTGAGGCAGCCTGGGAAACTTAGTGGGACTCTCACAAAATAATAAAAAGAGCTAGGGATGTAGCTCAATAGTGAAGCACTTCTCTAATATGCACGAGTCCCTGGGTTCAGTCCCCTGAAACTGGGGAGAAAAAACAAGCAGTGAAGTGGCACTAGCAATCTGAAGGATTCACCCATAGAACTATCTCAGTGTTGAGCCCCATTCCATTGAGCCCTAATATAAAAGTATTTTTAAAAAGCAGATATTGAAAAATAGTTGATTTAATTTAATTATTATTTCATTTCCTAACACTGGGTATATTGTCTCTTGTCTTTGGCATGATTTCCTCTCTCTTTACTCTTTTTAAGCTAGAGAATAGAGTATGGTACATGTCTGTCATATAAGTATGGTTTAAAATATTTCTGTAAAAGTGATAGTTCATGTGTATTACAAAGTAGCCATCTTTTTTAAAAAAGTCCTCCTTCATTCCGGTATTCCCTTTATGATGTATGTTTTATATCTGGAAATACTTTTAATATTTTATTGAAGGGGGAGGAATCAACAACAAAAATCTGAGAATGTTTAATGGTTATATCTATTCAACTAATAAACTAAAATAAATATAGGATAAGAGATAAATATAGGCCACCTCATTATTATGTTTCTAAGGATAAATGTAATCCACATAACATAATTAACCTGTTTTCTTAATGTTGCATAATATTATGAAAGTTGTAAAATGTGGACTTCTACCCCATTATAGATAGTAGTAATCATTGTATGCATGGTTTGGGAATACATAGTATCCATTTTTGTTGTCAAGTGTTTCTTTCGGTCAAAAGGCTGTTGAATGCCTAATCTATGTGCTCTACTTTGGGGGTTGGCTTTGTTCAAGACCAGATTCCTGAAGAAATTGTTCAAAAAGCTCAACACAGAAATACCACTTATAAAAAGACTAACCATCACTTTCAATATATTAGATAACATTTTCTTTTTAAAAAGTGTCTATAAAATGTTTTTCAAATATTTTATGGATTCTATTATTGTTCATTTATTTATTATTTGAACTGCAATTGAGTTCTCTGCTGTTTGAGGGAGTGGCTTGACCCCTCTTAATACAGAGAAGTCTTAGCATGTCTGAGCACCTGTTTAAAAAAAAGGGAACTTGTTTCTAATGAAAACTATCCCCACCTACAATTTATTAAACCTTGACATACTGCATTACTTAAGAGTTCTCAGAGAAAATTAAAACCCTTTTGACTGGGTTTTGCAATGCAGGGAAATTTTTAGTGACATTTAAAAGGGTTCTCTTGTGTTCCTCTAATGGGATAAATAAAAAAGGCTTGTTTTAGCCCAGCAAATGGGGGGACAATCCAATTTCCTTGATTCCATCAAGACACTCTTAAAGCATTAGCTGTGCAGTAAAAAAAAAAAAAAATTCAACTGACCCCCTTTGCCTGATGGCTTTGAAAAGTGTCCTGATGTATAGGTATTTGCCCAACACAGCATACTTGGTTATTGCTCTTCCAACACATCCGTTGATGGAAAAGTCTTATGCAAAGCTCCAATAAATGTCAGTTTATGTTATACAACTATAAAAACAGTGTACCCGACTACAATGGGTTCTCTGATGGGCAGTCTTTCATTTGAAACGAAATCCTGTCAAGTACAGTATGCTTAAATTTAAAAATTAAGGAATAAAATAAATCATTTAAAATAATATTCTAGTAAACTTTTTTGTCACATTTAATTACTTCACTGGGGTTGATATTTACTTCTATTTGTCCAAAAGATGGTGCTGATTTACAGAGCATATAATACCATAGAATCAGCTAGAGCTTATTAAAACAAATTGCTGGACCCGCCCCTCAGAGTTTCTGATTTAGTAGGTCTGGGTTGGGATCCGAGAATTTCCATTTTAACAAATTCCCAGGTGAAACTGATACTGCTGGTCTGAACCCCACAATTGGAGAGCTATGCATCTTGGGGAATGTGTGAAAAGAGGTACTCACCTCTGGAACACTAGTTCAAAATTTGAATCAAATCATTTAGCATGAAATTCACTAATATCTGAGTATACCCTAATGGGTGAAAAAAATGTGCTGATGGATATCAATATAGTCTTGAGTGGACAGGCATTTATTCAACATTTGGCTCTTTCATTATTAAAACCCAGTTTGAAGGGGGAGAATAACAGGATAAACTTTCATTTTAGAGAAGATGCAGGAGAGAAAGGATAAGTCCCTGTGTGTTATTTTGAGAAACCAATCGTATTTCATGACTAGTTGCATTCTAGTAAATTATAGCTATTGTTTATGATATCCTGATATCATAAAAATTCTTTTAAACAAGAGCTTCTGCCCTTAACCATGTACATACCCAAAGCACTTTCTTACCTATTAAAATTTTTAAGAATTGTTGATATTCTGATTCTTCAAAATGGTAATTTGCGTTGTAGGAAATATAGTAATTGTGTTACCCAGAATATTCTCTAGAGATACCAGCACTATTTATTTTGAAATACTTAGAACTGATGTAATGGTCTACTCTTGCTCTAGAGTCTAGAGAGTTAGACACATGTTATTTATTCATCTGTCCTTATAATGCACTTGTGAAATAAACAGGAAACAAAAAATTTCACTACTATTTGACAAGAAGAAATTGTATCAGAGAGAGATTTGCTGACTTATCCAAGTCATTGCAGCAAAACTAGGATAAAGACTTAGGAATCTTGGAGAGACCCCACTAAAAGAAGTCATTCCAGTGGCCAGTTTTATTTTCTTCTTGTTGAAAAATACATGTGGTGATAACCACGCCTGTTCTTATAATATTTAAATACTTTGTAATGAGTCGCCATAGTTTTCTGTTTCATGCTTCTGTTTTCCCCATCAGTCCAGGTAAATTCTGTCCTAACAAATACTTTTCATAAAGCAGTATGAACATTTTATATTTGCATAACTTTTTACATTTTAAAAGGAGTTTTACATACACTGATTTTATGTGATCCTCAAAGCTATTTTTTTCATAGTATAGGTATGCCCCCCCTCAAAAAAAAAACCCTATCTCACTGAAAGAATACCATGCACTATAAATATTGTTGTTTTACTCATTGGTACTATCAACTTTTTAAAATATGTGTTAAATTTGTGGCTGAC
Organism: Erethizon dorsatum; assembly: GCA_028451465.1. Lineage (NCBI taxonomy): Eukaryota > Metazoa > Chordata > Mammalia > Rodentia > Erethizontidae > Erethizon > Erethizon dorsatum. The sequence goes on from CM051830.1 coordinate 28,564,215, forward strand.
TTTGAAGCAAAATAAATTTGTATTAAAGATTTGTCTTGGGCCGGTGAGATGGCTCAGCGGCGTAAGCACCTGCCTGGCTAAGCGCGAGGGCCCGAGTTCGACTCCCGGAACCCGCATACGGAAAAAGGGCCGGTGATATCGCTCAGCGGCACGGGCGCCTGCTGGCGCGCGAGGTCCTGAGGTCGACCCCCGGTACCCACAATAAAAAAAAAAAAAAAAAAAAAAAAAATTGTCTTTTCTGTGTCCTTTAGAATTAAAGATACTATCTACATTACTTAAAACTCAGTGTGAAAGTAATTAAAGGTGACTTTGAAATTGCCATGAGTTAAATGAGTGGAATCAGGTAATCAGCACTTTTCTGGAGCCCTTTTGTATTTTCCTAGAGTCCTTTGAGCCCTACATCTTGTTACTCTCTTCCAGTACCAACTTTCTCGTAGCTTTCTTTTTACCTCAGCTGAGGGTAGGTAAATCAAGTCAAATGATAATCTTCAACATTGTACCAGGTAGTTTTAAGCTAAACTTTCCCTCTGGTACAGTGAGTATAAAGATGGAGTTTAGAGAGGACTGCACAGAGGAGGTCAGTGCAGAGGTGGTAGCAGTTAATCTGTGCTCTCTCTGATATCCGACAGCTGGTCTGACATGGGCCTGGTGCCAGCAGTGTCTTTACAGGCTTTGTGGCAAGATTATTTAAAGGAGATTAATCCCTCTAAACCCCTTATATTTTAATTATTTCTGTATGTATTTATAAAACCTGCAGTCTGCTAGTTTCAGGACACAACTGTCCAAGCCCTCATCTTTAACCTGGTTTCCACAATCAGACAAGTACTGTATATTTCTGTTACCACAAAGGATGTACTACTGAATTCATTTTTGTTATTTATTAAAGTTGTTTTTATTTTGCTTTTTTTGTTTTGGTTTTTGTTTTCTGCGTGATATTGATAATATTACTGTTTTTAAAAAGGATGAACAAATTTGTTATGACATTTTAAAATATGTGTTAAAATGCTGGTTTTGTATTACATGATAGGGATCTAAAGTTGTACACAACTCTGAAAACCTCCAGGGATTATTAAAATTAGTATAACTTCCAGAGTATTACTTTTTAAAGATGAATTAGTAAACAGGCCTGCCATGCTTTCCAGCATTGCCAGGTAACTTTATGCCTGACTAAGGCATCTAGAACAAAGATTTCTGCAAACCGGGTTTATGTTATTGCGGGTTATAAAAATTTCCCCTGAATGTCAGAGTTCACATAATATGAAGGAACCAAAGAGTCCACGAAAGTGGAGCACCTTCTGCTGGCATTAGAGTACAGTATCAGGTCACCAGCACATGGAAATGCTGCCAAGACTGTAGCATACCAGGATGCAGTTTACTTTATGTACTCTATTACATGAAGGCACTGAGCAAAAGAAGACTCGTTTCAGATACTGAGAAGAGGAAGGATTTGTGGAGAATCCTCGAGGACTTCCAACTTCTTAGGGAACCTCTAATAGGAACTGTCTTGATTCAGAATGTATTTGTAACTTATATCTTCTAAACACTTGCTTTAGGTAACTTTAGTATAAAGTTATGTTTTTAGTTACTAGGACTATTCCTCTCCTTAACTGGATTCTTCATTCTTAACTGAGTGAATAGTGGCAAAATATTTGGGGAGAGATGAAAACACGGGCAACATATTTGGGAAGCAAGCTCAAAATATTGATAGCAAATGTCTTATTATTCAAAATTTCCTTGTGATCTATAAGTAGGAATTAGACATTAATATTTCAAAACTTGCCATTTCTTATTCCATTCATATATAAAACATATGTTTAAGTACTAATTCTGCAGTCTGGCTTCCTGTCTTGTTTCGAACAAGTCATTTACTTGCTGAACTTGAGTTTCCTTATTCATAAAATAAAACCACTAATACCTATCCAACTTACTTCAGAATGTTAGTTTCAGATAAATTGTTATATATAAAAGTGCTTTGTAAAATGGCTGTTATAGAAGCATAATTAAAAGAAATTCAATTATAATGTAGTATATTATCTAATATATGTTCACTATACAATATATTCTTATATTTGAACTGATCCAAACTTCCTGTATATTCAGTATTAATTTTTAAAGTCATTCTTTGCCAAATTCTAATCAAAACAAGTGAAATCCATAGTTAGAAATTCTTACATGACTTGAAGACAATTGTAATACAATTCAGAGTTTTAAATAGAAAAATGTCAAGTTTAGGAATTTTTATGCAAAAGGGACAAGATAAATTATGGAGGAAGATCTTGTAGGAGTTAGTGAATTAGGAGGTTAGAGCCTAGCTGGATTCTGTTACTGTGGAAAAAGAAGGGATCAGGAACAATACAGAAGGAGAATTCAGGCATCCTCACTTGATGAAAGACGACATAGGAAATAAAGGGAGTAGAAGTTGAATATGACTTCAAAGATTTGGACAAAAAAAATAGTCCTGCTTTTTACATGGCAAATTTTGGGAGGCTCTTACAAGATCCTTGAAGAAATGTCCTAAAGAAAAAGAAAAATCAGTACAGGAAACCCGTGCACATGGAGATGTTTTCCTAAAAGAATGTCAGACTGCAAAGGCTGAACCTCAATTTTAATACCTCAGAATACTACAGAATCTCCATATAAATATGAAGATGTACCGAAAAACTCATGAAATCCCAGTAACATTTAAGAGTATAAGCTTTTGGCCAGAAACCTAAGTTCTAGCCCTGCTATTTGCAAATCATGTGATCTTTGGCTATTTCCTTAAGCTGACTGAGGTTTAGTTTCTTCATTTGTGAAACGAGATAATTTAATGCCTACTTCAGAGAGTTGTCAACTGGATTAAATACAAGAACATACTGAGATTGCCTAGTACAGTAAACACTATTAGCCACAGCTATTATTGTTTTAACTCACAACTGATAAAAACCAATCTTTCTTGTTATATTTTACTTTGTATAGTATTATATTTTACTTTGTACACAAAGTAAATGTATACAAAGTAAAATATTATTAAAGTTGCCTGTAATATGACATCTTTGCCTTACAACCACAGAAGATATTGAATACATATTTGTTATACAATTCTGACTCATAGGTGGCTTAAGGTATTTTGGTCTTATTTTTAAAAACTGTATCATAAATAAGACCTTGCTTGGTTCTGAGTTGTATAGCCATACACAACTGTCATTAAATTACAGAAGGGGCCGTGAGATGGCTCAGTGGCGTAAGCGCCTGCCTTGCAAGCACGAGGGCCCGAGTTCGACTCCCGGAACCCACGTACGAAAAAGGGGCCGGTGATATCGCTCAGCGGCACGGGCGCCTGCTGGCGCGCGAGGTCCTGAGGTCGACCCCCGGTACCCACAAAAAAAAAAAAAAAAATTACAGAAGGGTTGGGAAGTAGAGATGAAAGAGGAATGAACTAAAGCTAACATTTATTGAGAATCTATTCCTCTTAATACAGTCATTCATTCCTCTTATGCCAGAAAAATAGCTCAGAATAGTTTTATCTTTGAATATATATTGGTTTTACTACTTTTTTTCCATAGCACAGGCTACAGCCTACTTTATTGGGTCCCTAGGACAGAATTTAGGCAGCAAGAGTAATGTGGACACTAAATCATGAAATAAAAATACCTTTTCCTTATTTGTAAACATATATTAAGTTTTTCACAGAAGAGAATGAAAGCTTGAGATTGGTGACAAAACCACATTGATAATATTTGTAGGCAAATAATTCTGAATTAAAGTACTCAGAACTGAAATTGTAGCTTCAAGGTACATGAAGAGTTAAATCTCTGAGCTGTAGAAGCAGATTGTGTTTTCCTTTTGTGATCTGGGCTGACAAGACATCAGTATTCTATTCATCTGTTGGGAATTAGGCTGTTAATCCAATCAATGACTCTTGAGTGAGCTGTGGCCTGCCTCCCCACAGGGGAACAATCGGATCAAACTGCAGATTGTTTAAGAGCACAGTGCTGTCCTCATGTCAGGTGGAATTCTCAAACGTTCCCTGGTGAATTGGGGATAGGGAAAGCTGTCTTGGCCTATTTATCCTGCTCCTTAAATAACCAGGTATCTGCCTCATCCATACGAAAGCATTTGGCAGTAATGACAACAGGAATGCAATAGAAATCCATTAACTTTAACTCACAAAAACATAGGTGAAAGAAAATAATGTTTTCAAACACCCCACAAAACAACTTATATAAAAGTTTCTCCACTTTATTCAGAATTTTTCCTACTCCTTAAACCTTAAACCATGGGAGAAGATCCCGAGCTTTTTGTTGTTGTTGTTGTTTACTGTTTTATATCACTGAATTTTTTAAACCACCACAAGCTCTTTTTGTATGTCTCTTGGCCTGCATATATTTTCGTAAGTCAGCAGGGTACAAATAAATTTTAATATAGATTATGGGAACACTAATTAAATAAAATTTTAATTTATAAATATCTTTCTCTGAGGAATACTAATTAAATAAAATTTTAATTTTAAAATATCTTAGTCTGAGCATACATAATTTTGACATCTTTTGCAGCCTAGCAAAATTTGATTTCTAATTACTGATTTAATAGTCCATTAAGTACATTTGGAAATTATTATTGAACTGATTAGATAGATGTTCAGAGTTGCAGTTATCCTCTATAAAATGCTGTCCCAAATATTTTCTGTTAACCAGTAAGGTGACATGAGCTATCATACAGTATAATATCCTAACTGGCAAAGAGAAGTCCTCAAAGAAATATTTATTATCCCAATCTTAGTGAAGACAGCTTAAAGAATAATTTAGTTATTTTTCAACTATATTACATAAGAATATCCCAAAAGGATTTCCTAAACCTGCCAACTTGATCCATTCATTCTGTGAATATTCAGTTACTACCTTTTGTGTACCCAGGCCTCTACTAGGCATTGGAATTACCACAGTGAAAGATAATGTCCATGCTTTGTTGGCACATATATTCTAATAAGGAAAACATAACAAAAATAAAATTAATATCAGAGAAGTACTAAGAAATAAAGTGGTTGGTTACTTTGAACAGTGAACAGGTAAGACTTTACTGAGAAAAAGATAATTAAGCCAACAATTTAATGAAGAGATGACATGCCAGAAATCCCTGAAACAGGAAAGAGTTTGACATGCCAGGACCAAGCTGCTTATAATATATACATTATTCTCCAGGCCAGTAGATTTCAGGTCTGGCAAAGCATCTGAATATTCTTAGGAACTATAAAAAAAAAAAAATACAGCCCTAGAATTGAGCCTCCAGGCCTAGCATTTCTGACTCCATAGGACAGAATGGGGCGGAGTCTGTGTATAAAGTGCTGTGAACAGTGCCAAAAACCCTATCCTGAAGGTGTGAGCCTCCTGCCTCAGCTTTGCAAGACACTGTCTCAAATTTTTAAAAAATTTTAAAAAGGGTTGGGAGCCAACAATGCCAAAAAGCCTAGTAGAAGGAATATACCAGGCAGGGTGAACAGTTAAGCAGAAGGGGAAAAAGGGAAATCAGCAACAGGAAAATAATACAATGATGGGAATAAGACAATACCTTTCAATAATATCTCTCGGTGTGAATGGTCTCAATTCTCCAATCAAAAGGCACAGATTGACAGAATGGATCAAGAAGCAAAACCCAAAGATATGCTGTATACGAGAAACACATTTAATCTAAAGAGAAACTCATAGACTAGGGCTGGTGAGATAGCTCAGCGGCATAAGCGCCTGCCCGGCAAGCGCGAGGTCCTGAGTTCAACTCCCTGAACCCACATAAAGGAAAAAAAAGAGCTGGTGATATCGCTCAGCGGCACAAGCGCTTGCTGGCAAGTGCGAGGTCCTGAGGCTGACTCCCAGTACCCACATAAAAAAAAAAAAAAAGAGAGAGAAACTCATAGACTAAAAATCAAAGGATGGAAAACAAGATTCTATGCAACAAGAACCTGAAAACAAGCAGAAGTAGCTATCCTATCTTCAGACAAAGCAGACTTCAAGCCAAAACCATTAAGAAGCGGCAAAGAAGGTCACTACATGTTGGTTGAGGGAACAATTCAACAGGAACAGATAACAATTATAAACATGTATGCACTGAACATCAGGACACCCCACTCCATAAAACAAACACTGCTGGACCTAAAAGATCAGATAAACATCAACACAAATATAGCAGGGAACCTCAATACCCCACTGTCACAAATAGATCAACTAGACAAAAAAAAAAAAAAAAAATCAAATATCAGGGTTGAGAGACATACATTTTGAAAACTATCTGTTCAAAATTTATAATTCCTAGACAAATTAATTTTATAGTTTTTATACTTTTGGAATTTCATAAAGCTAAAGTCTGAACAATATGAGTAATTTTCAGCCTTAAGATTTTTGAAAAGATTTTTAGAAGTCCTTACTACTCCTCAGAATAAGAAGGAACCTGAAGAATATGGGACTGTCATGAAAGAAGGCAATAGTAGCCCTTTTTCTTCTGTTTTTGCTTGTAGTCTTATTTACCTAAATGCCTCGTACTTCCTAAAGCAGTGTTGGCAGCCAATGAGTTGGCCATATTTTGTATAGTGGTGTTAATTTGACATTGCCTCAAGAAAAACTGCCTTCTTACATTGGTGATGCCAGAGCCTGAAGAGCAGTTTTTTATTTATTAGTACATGTTTGCAGTACATGCATTTTACAACCATCTTGGGTAGTTCGTACATGTACATAATACAGCTTGTTTCTTTTTTTTTTTTTTACTGCCCTTCCCTCCCCCTTCATTCCTTCTTCCTCTAATTCTCCTTTCTTCCTTGTCATTCATGTTGATATTATTCTTAGTTCATGTTTATGGGATATAATGTCAACATTCATTGAGGTTATTAGGATCCTGCACATGGCATATCTTCATTCTATTTCCCCGTTCCCTTCCTCTCACCCCTCATCCTTGATTCCTTGGACCCCTTCCCATCTGCAAGAGATCCATCCCCTTGTCTCATTCTACCCTTTATTTTTCTCTTAGTTTGTACTTTGCCTTACTCAAATGAGAGATATCATATGGTATTCAAGCTTGTGTATCTGACTTATTTCACACACCATTATATTTTCCAGGTACATCCATTTTCCTACAAATGTCTCAAATTTCCCCTTCTTTGTAGCTGAGTAACGTTCCATTAAATATAGATTCCACATTTTCTTTACCCAGTCATCTGTTGATGAGTATACAGGCTGCTTCCAGAATTTAGCTATTATAAATTATGCTGCTATAGACATTGGTATGCATATATCACTATAATATGATGTCTTAAGTTCTTTGGGGAAGATATCTAGAAGGGAGTAGCTGGGTCATATGGAATTTCTAATTTTAGTTCTTTGAGAAATCTCTATACTGATTTCCATAATGATTGTACTAGTTTACATTCCCACCAACAATGTAAGAAGGTTCCTTTTTCACCACAGCCATGCCAGCATTTGTTTTTTTATTTTTGGTGATTGCCATTCTTTCTGGAGTAAGATGAAATCTTAGTGTTGTTTTAAAGGCCAGGGATGTTGAACATTTTTTTTCAAAAATTAAATAAATTTTTATTTAAGGAATTTCAAATGTAATTCCTTCAGTACTCATCAAGGTCACTTTAATAAGGTTCTTTGTCTTCAAGATAGCCCTTTTTAAAAGAACCAATGCTTAATCGAGTCATCCTATCTGCCCACAATTCTTTAATCTCCACTTGAATTATAGACAAATAATGACAACTTCAAAATTCCTGGGATCTTATATCCAAATTTCTTCCAGCAATTTACACTTTAAGATCCTAGAATTTGAATTGTACTTAGTATTGGTATTTTGGCACATAATCTAGAGTCTGTATTATTCCTTTAATCATTTCTAATATTGAAAGTCAACACTTTTCATTATTCTGGAGCAAAATATTACAGGTCTCATTGTCACCACTGTAATATGTTTACTGTGATGGGAGCATGACCTGTGTCTCAGTTTTAGCTACATTGACCAATTTTGGACACTAATCAACAGTGCCCATTCTAATCTAGATGAGGCTTTGCATTTTTTCATACATTTGTTGTCTATTTGTACTTCTTCCTCTGTGAAGTATCTGTTCATTTCACTTGCCCATTTCTTGATTGGGTCTTTAAATTTTTTTTTTTTTTTTTTTTTGAGACAGTGTTTCACTATGCTGTTCAGGCTGGCCTTGAACTGACTTTGTAGCCCAGGCTGGCCTCGAACTTGCAGTGATCCTCCTGCTTCAGCCTCCCGAGTGCTGGGATTACAGGCATGCACCACCATGTCCTGCTGATTGGGTCTTTAATTTTAGGTGGTTTAATATTTTTGAGTTCTCTGTGTATTTTAGATATTAGTCCTCTGTCTGAGGAGTAGCTAGCAAAAAATTTTCCCATTCTGTAGGTTGTCTTTTCACTCTAGTAATTGATTCTTTTGCTGTACAGAAGCTTTTTAGTCTGATATAATCTCATTTGTGGATTCTTGCTGTTATTGCGTGTACAATTGTGGTTCTGTTTAGAAAATCCTTTTCTACATCTATGGCTTGAAGTGTTTTACCTGCTTAAACTTCCAGTAGGTTTAATGTTTCTGGGGTTTTGTTTGTTTTTTGTTTTTTGGTTTTTTTTATGTGGGTACCGGGAGTTGACCTCAGGACCTCATGCTTGCCGGCAAGCGCTTGTGCCTCTGAGCGATATCACCAGCCCTTTTTTTCCTTTATGTGGGTACCGGGAATGGAACTCAGGACCTCACACTTGCCAGGCAGGCGCTTATGCCACTGAGCTATCTCACCAGCCCATGTTTCTGTTTTAATGTTTAGATCTTTGGTTTATTTTTACTTTTATTTAGTAGATGGTGAGAGATATGGGTCCAGTTTCAATCTTCTGCAGTTACCCAGTTTTCCCAACACCACTTGTTGAATAGGCTATCTTCCCTCCTACATATGCTCTTGGCCCTTTTGTCAAAGATCAAATAACAGAATGTGTCTGGGGATGTTTCTGTATTCTCTGTTCTGTTCCATTGATCCACATATTTGTTTTTGTTCCAGTACCATGCCTTTTTTATCACTATCGCTTTGTAGTGTAGCTTGAAGTCAAGTACAGTGGTACCTCAGTTCACAAACTTAATTCTTTCCATGATTCTGATCACAGAATTCATTTCACGATTCTGGTTGCAACCAAATTGCAAGCATATACATACAAGTACCACTGTATCGTAAGGCCTCCTGCTTTGCTTTTGTAGCCCAAGATTGCCTTTGCTTTCTGTGTCTTTTCTGGTTCCATATGAATTTTAGGATTGTTTTCTCTAGATCTGTAAAGTATGCTATTGGTATTTTGATTAGGACTGCACCGAATCTGTATAACAGTTTTGGGACTATGGCCATTTTGAGAGTATTGGTTCTGCCTATCCAACAGCAGGGGACATCTTTTCATTTTCCGATGTCTTCTTCAATCTTCTTTTTCAGAGTTCTGTAGTTTTCTTTGAAGAGATCTTTTACTTCCTTGGTTAGGTTAATTCCTAGGTATTTCATTTTTTTTTAAGCTACTGTGAATGGTATTATTTTCATTATTTCCTACTCATCTAGTTCATTATTGGTGTACACAAATGCTAATGATTTTTGTGTGTTGATCTTGTATCCTTCTATATTGCTGAAGTTTATTGTTAATTCTTGTATCCTGCTACATTGCTGAAGTTGGTTATTCTAAGAGTTTTTTGGTGGAGTTCTTTGGATCTTCTATATAGAGTATCATGTCCATAATGTTAAGTGAAATATATCAGACATACAAGCTTAAACATCATATGGTTTCTCTTATATGAGAAATCTAAAATACAAATAAAGAGCAAAATAAAAGATAATAGGAAATAGTGAGATAGATAAGACGGAAAGGAATCAAAAGCTGGAAGGAGGTAGAAGGGAGGGAAGAGGAAGGATGTGAAAAAAATTAAGATTTGTTCTGTGCAAACTGGAATGATTAAACAAGCATAATGGTGATACAGTAAAGTGACTGCACTAATAGAAATACACATAAAGTTGTTTGGCTGCTAAACCAGAAAATGCAGTTATCTGCTGCCTCAAGCTTCACAAGTGATAACTTGGCTTATCCTCCTGGACTTTTTAAGACTTCTTTCCTTGATACTCTCTTCCTTGGCTTCATTATGCCAGCTTCTTTGGTGCTCGTTTTATGAGATTCTTTATCAGGCTCATTTTCTATCTGCTCTGTAAAAAACACCTCATCCCATCTCTCACCGTGTACTCTTTAGATTAACACCTATGGTTTTAGCATTTCCCTCTGGTCTGATGTTTTTTCAATCTTTATGTGGAGTTTCGACCTTTCTCCTAAAACTAACAACCCTGAGATTATTAAGTTCAATTCATATATTTTTCCTAAATAATTCATGATCTGCGTGTGACAAGACACTAGGAGACACAAGTATAAACCCTGGTCTCTGCCCTCATGTCACTCACAGTCTGAGACATAAGAAGCTTATTAAGTAACCGTTATGAGCCAGTCTGGAATCAAGTACCTGATGAATAGAGAATGCTTTGGCAGAGGTAATAGGGAAAATGGGAGAGATTAATAGGGGCCATGGAGACATACTTTTATGGTAAATTGTGGCCCATCATGAACTGTAAAGGGTAGATGATATTTAATGGATGCTGACGTGAGAATAGGTATAGGCAGCATAAACAGCTCAGCCAGAAATGCCCAGATTAAGGAATTTAGACTACTCTTCGTGTGTTTTTAAAATAGTATGTAGGGGCCGGTGAGATGGTTCAGTGGTGTAAGCGCCTGCCTGGCAAGCGCGAGGTCCTGAGTTCAACTCCCGGTACCCACATAAAAAAAATAAAATAGTATGTAATGTAATGGTTTTTTTTAACATTATTAATCTAATGACAATACTATACTCTTTATCAGGAAGGAATGTCAGCAAAGATACCTTTGTATTAATTCAAAAAGGAATTGATTTAAGTATTTGTATTTGGGTGACAACAACAGGCTATATGAATTGACTTCCCAGGAAACAGTCTCTTAACAGACTGAGGTAAGGATTGGTAAGAGGAAACATTAAGACCAGGTGTCACTGAAGAGGACTGAAACATTTTTAGTTCTACTGTTATGTAGCCTGGTCAGTTATATCAAGTTATGAAGTAACTTCAGGGAAGGAACACAAGAATGCAAATAGAAATAATATTTTATATAATTTTACAACAGCTGAAAGTCTTCAGAACTTTAGAAATAAAAGTTAGTTTTATAGTTACATTCAAAGAAAAACAAAGAAGAGATACTGAAGTACTAAAAATCTTTGTGAAGGATAGAGAGAGGAGCTGAGAATAAGAAACCATTTTATTTCAGGGGAAAACAAGATTGAAGATAAAGGCCCACTGATAAATGAGAGCGTATTGAAAAGCCCATCATTAACTGAAGTTAAACCAATTTTTAAAAGGTGACTTCATAAGAAGAAATTAAAATTAGATGTAAGATAGAAAATAAGTTGTTAAAAGAAGTGATAATTACTTTGCTGTGTCCTAAAGCAGATTTTTTTTTAAACTCAGGAAGAATCTTGCTTTATCACCTATAAATGACATAAATAGCATTTTTAGTAAATAAGAGTAATTTTCAGATATATTTTTATCCCTGTTATTTTGTTCTATTAACTTGAGAGCTAAAAAATGTTTTAAATTTAAGAGCAAAAAGAAATCTTATTTGGATTTTACTTGGTGATATATAGTCCCATAACTCTGTCCAGTAAGTTTTTAGTAAAAGCTGTAGAATAAATTTAGAAAATAAATGTTTAGAAAGCTGTGGAATATAGCTGACAAGTAATAAGCAATGCTTGTATATCAAAAAAATTAATTATACCATTTTTTAAATGATAGCTTTTTATGCTGATTTTTTTAATTAATGAAGGTCACAGGCTTACAGTTTTCCTCTCCAGTTTATTCTAAGCTACCTCATTCAGGCACTTGAACATTCATGCTAACACCATCCCATCTTAATCTCAGTTTGCTAAGCACCTCAACCCTGGCTACATTCCTTTACACTCATTTTAATTTACTTGCATTTTAACACCTTGGGTCTTGCTTCCTGCCAAGATCTCAGATTCTGAATTTCTGAATTTCTCTAGATCATTAACTCTTCACATCTTCCATCTCCTCAACTCTCCTGACTCTGATTTTAAATATGCCATTACTCCCCACTCAAAATACTCCCCCTTGTTTCGAGCACACTTATTCTGTTGTTCTTGGCGATATGTCTTCTACTGTAATAAGTTTTTTAATTTAAATGTTCACTGTATCGTTGAATCACCTCCTGTACAAGGGTGTGTGTCTTTGGGGGTCACCTTAGAATTCTACAAGCACTATTACTTTCCTTTTTCTAACTTTACCTAACTATTAATACATGTCTAAAATAGAATTTATTTTTGAGTAGCTACATCAAAACTCACTGAGCTTACTGCCTACTAAAATCCCAGTCCTCTACTTAGGATTGTCCTGTAGTATTTTCTCCATGATGTAGTTTGTGACTGTTTGGTCCTTGGTACAGGATCCTATATTTATCTCTGTTAAATTTCACTTTGTTAGATTCAACTGATATAGCCTGTCAGCATTTGATCTCTGTTTCTCTCAACTCTTATTTCTAAAAAATTACAGCTTCAGAATTCCAGATCTCCGCAGCATGGCTGCTAGTTTTCAGATTGCTGCTATGCTCTGGTTTGCTACATTCTCAAACTGTGCAACTCGAAAATTGCAAGGCCTCTTATTTTTTCTTATAAAGATGTAATATCTGCTTATGATAGAAATCTTAGAATATACATAAAAGTTAATCAAAGGAAGAAAATCATAGATTTATACCTGTTTGCATAACAATAGATTTTTAAAACGTTTTTGGTATATAGTGTTTGTTTCTTTGTTGCTTTCTATAGTTGAGATTTTACCATAAAAACATTTTTAGTTCTCCATTTTACACTACTAATATTGTAATGATTTTTTTAAGTTATAAATACTTTATGACCGTCATTTTAAGTTGTTGCATAATAATCTACTCAGCAGTATTGTTGAACACATAGAGTGTTTCTGATTTCTTGCTATTCTAGATAATACTAGTATGTACTCTTTTTTAAATAAGGTTTTTAAAGTGTTTGAAATGTTTTTAGGATAATTTCCTGAACTGCAAAAGGAAATGAAAATTTCCTAAAAGATTTATACTGATTTATTCTCTTACCAACAATGAACGAAAGCCTCTTTCATTCCACCTTCCATGAATGGGGAATTGTTTTGTGGACCTAGCAGACAACGAAAATTTTCGTTGTAAAAGTAAAAAGTAAATAAGAATATAAATGAAAAGAACTAGTTCTTAGATTTCTCCACTATACTTATCGTTAATCGCTAGCCAAGTGATAGATTAGAATAGAGTAGACTATGGTATATTGAATTTTTACCGTAAAGTGTTATATTAATGGTATACATTAAGCAAAGTGCCCTTCAAAAGAGAAAACAGTTTGGCTTTGTTCACTCATGTACCTAACTTTGAATGCTAGACCAGCTTCCTCAAAATATGCAGAATTTTTAAAGGTATATAGTCTTGAAGAATAAGATTATTCACTCTTTCAATGTGATATATCAATTTTGAGATTATAGTAATAGGAGGTACTTAAGCATGCTGCTCATGACACTATAACTTAGACCACCTGTTATTTTTAACCTGCAAAAATAAAATTTTAAAATCACTTTTCTCCTTATTTATATTTGCGTTGCTTCTGTCTGCTTCTCAGTAGCATGTTCTGGTTGAGAAAGCATGGATTTTTATGTCAGAAAGACCTAGACCTTGGACAAGATATACTAATGTCTCTGAGCCTCATTTTACTCAACTTAAAAATGGTAATAATAGTATTTATGTAATAGAGGTGTTTGAGATAGAAAAGAAATTTTGTTTGCAGCACCCAATAGATATTTAACCAGTGCCTGTTACTTTTTCTTTCCTTACTCTAGTAGTTTCAATTATCTAGCTCCTTTTGGAAAGTAAAACATTCTAGATTGTGTTGGTTTCAAATAGCTGAACGCTTATGTTCTACTTTTTTAAAAACTGTTTTCTCAAATATTTTTTCCAAAAATATATTCTATACTTCATTTTCTACCATGAGTATTTACAGATGGTTTGAGACATAAAACTAAAGCTCTCTTGAGATTGCTAAAGTCTACTGGTTGGCATACAGCCCAGTCCTTTTTTTTGCTTGGCTTCTCTGTGGTCGAAAATGTCTGCAGCTTGCCACCTCTCTCTTAACTCCTAATTTCTGCTGGCTGCTACTATGGCTGCCCCCTTTCTTCTAATTACCACTAGGCTCTGTTGGCTCTTTTACCATTTACCATTCCTGCCCTTTACTCCTTGCTTTCCTTTACATACTACTTTCTGTGTGTCTTCTGCCTCCTGCTGTATCTTGTGTTTCATAAGCCAAGATTGACCTTCACTGCTTTCTCAAACCAGCTAGAATTTTTCTATAAAGTGAGGAACTAGCCACAACATGTCTAATATGGTGCTTGCCAGCATTCCCCCCTATTCCAGATACTAGTAATGCCAAAAATCAAGAAAACCATTTTTATTTGGTTTTTCTACAAGTAATTTATTTTTCTTACCCTTATTTAATTTTTATTACATGCAAAATCTTGCACTAGTTACAAAAGATGAACAAAAATAGGGCTCTTTACACTCAAATTATGGTCCTTTCCATCAAAGGAGCAAACACAGAGACATTCACAATTAATACAGGTAAAAGATGGAGGAGGGATGGTATTATGGTTTAGATCTAAAATATCACCCAAAGCCTCCTTTGTTTACATTTTAACTTTATTATTTTATTTATTTTTAATTCAACCGGGTATTTTTACTTTACCCTGATGTTTAATCCCTTACAATGATTTTAGACATATGACTAATTTTAATTTATTGGAACAGATTTGGCTGCTCTTTATAATAACTTCATATTTATTAAATTTGAACATTTCCTCTAAGCTAAAACAGAAAGGAAAAGCATAAATAACCATGACAAACAACTCTTTTCTGGTGTGGTCATTTGAAATGAAACAACCAAAAAATTTAATCAATTTAAATCTAGAAAAATTAGCTGATATAAGTTGTAAACCAGATGAGTAAAAGCTTTCACTTACTCATTCTTGACATTCAATTCCATTTATTCTTTATAATATATTTTAAAACAGAATGTCTGTAAAGACTAAGGTTTGGGTTCCTATATGCTATTCTTAGGTTATTGAGAAAAATAATGTAGCATATAGTTTAAAGCCATACTCGTGCTTTAGTAGAAATTCCATTTTAACACACAAAAGAAGTAACAGAGGTAGATTTTATAGCTACAAGATATGTTTTATTAAAGCATAATTATAATATGATATAATAGTTAACTTAAATAATTATTATAATGATTAAAAACTAAATGGGCTTGATATAAGTGAGTCATAATCATTTCAAATAAATAAGTTAATTGATTGAACATGTCTTGAGTGCTTATTATTTGCCAGGCCCACAAAAGATAAATAAGAGAAGAACAGTTTATGCTTGAGGCCCTATAGACTACAGTTGGATTAAAGAGTAATTAAAAATAATTGTCTTTCTATTGTTATACCCAAACACCTATTCTTTAGATATTTCAGGGTACTTAAATATAGAAACAATTCAGAGTTGGATAAAATTCTTGGTATCTTTTTCAAAGACTGCTCTTTTTCTCTAGCACTCTTGGAAGACAGAAAATAGAATTAGAGGATGGCTTGTTTGGTCTTCTGTCTTTCTTTTTTTTTTTTTTTTTTTTTTTATGTGGGTACCAGGAGTCAACCTCAGGACCTCGTGCTTGCCAGGCAGGCACTTCCGCCGCTGAGCTATCTCACCGGCCCTGGCCTTCTGTCTTTCTATTCCCCACTTGCCAATCAATTCCATGATTTGAGTCATGCTTCTTATGTTCATGTCCCTGCTCTAATTGATTTCTGGGTAGATATACCTAAGTTGAGAGAGAAAAAAACAAAACAAAACAAAACAAAACAATATTTCACATTAAACATTAGAACACTTCAGCCCACAGCATCTGGACACAAAAGCCTCAAATTAGGCATGGTGATCTAAGGAATATAGCAAACACAAAATGGAGGGGATAAAAAATCCTATTGTGCTTGTAATTGTAAAAGTTGTTTATAAAAAACCATGATTTTAATTGATTTGGTTATTTTTTATTGAGAACAGCCAGCATTTTTTATGGAGAACAACACTTTTGAACACTAATTTTCTACACTTACAGATGGTATTAAAATTCCAAGAGAATACAAATGCATTTTATGGTAATTTTTTATTGTAAAGGTAATAGTAATAACTTTAGGAATTGCTACAAATTCCACATAACAAGTATAAAGAAAAAAGTGTAAGTCGTCATGATCTTAACCTCAAGATAACCCCTACCATTCTTACACTTTATCTTTTTCCTATGAGATATACATTTAAATCCCCAAAATGGGGTCAAGCTAGACATAATTTTATAATCTTCTTTATTTACTTGTGACTGTTTTCTTATGTCAACAGATACCCATTCTTTTTTTAACCACAGTTTCTCGCGATCCCCTGGCATGCCAGTATACAAATATACTATAGTCATCTCTAAGTTAAGATATTTACAGTATTTCTATTTTGTAACATGTGAGGTAGATTGAATGTGCCATAAAGGCAAAGACAGTAACTGCCTTGATTAATCACTGTGTCCCTCACATGTAGTAGGCTTTCAAAAAACAGGTATTTAAATGAATTTTACTATTCTTCTATACTGTTCATGCAGCTAACATGGCTAGAGAAAAATACACAACACGCTCACTTAAAATTTAAAACCACTGATCTCCGGTGAGCCCTCAGCACTGCCCAGTCACATATTTCCCCACTCCATTAACTGTCTCACTCTGTTAGATAATTCTTTCATACTTCTTTTCTCCTTGTTACGGTTTGTGTCTAGATGTCCCCCTTCAAAGCCTCATGCAGTCGGGGGGGAGCAGGATTTTCGGAGGTGGCTGAATCTAGAGTGTGCAATGCTGGGATTAAGATGCTGGGATTAAGGGTGGGTGATTGCTGGATCAGTCTACTTATTGGATTGACACCACCCTAATCCCAGCAGTCCGAATAAGAGAAAAGGGCAGAAAGAGACTTGTTTCCCTCCTTGCTTGCTACTTTTGCTGTCTTCCGCCGCCATGAACTGCTGCCCCTCTGCCATGTGCTACCCTGCCTTGGAGCCAGCTGATTATGGACTCCACAAACTGAGCTAAATAAAGCTTTCCTCCTTTAACATTGGGTGTTGGGTATTTTGTCTCAGCAACAAGAGAAAAGGCATGAAAGGTCCTGAGGTCAACCCCCGGTACCCTCAAAAAAAAAAAAAAGAAACTCCTCAAAATCCAAATGCTTTCTTCTTCATCTTCATTCTCTGCTGATGACCTTCCTTCCCATTAACTGAGGAAATGGGAGCCATTAGAAAAGGACTTGGGGGCTGGTGAGATAGCTCAGCGGCATAAGCGCCTGCTTGGCAAGAGTGAGGTCCTGAGTTCGACTCCTGGTACCCTCATAAAGGAAAAAAAGGGCCGGTGATATCGTGCAGCAGCACAGTTGCTTGCCGGCAAGCGCAAGGTCCTGAGGTCAACTCCCAGTATCCACATTAAAAAAAAAGCAAAGGATAGAAAAGAAAAGGACTTGGACAAGTTCTTACCACTACGTATCTCTACCTATCTGCATGCATCTGTGCTTTTATAGTCCACCTTCCCATCTATTGGCGTACATAAACTATCTGTGCTCCTAGCTAAGACCAACCCCTCTGTTTATATATTATATACCATCCTACTCAAGGATCTTGCACCACTTGTGATCCTTTTTTAAATTTTCCACATTGCTGATTTGCCCTCACTTTAGTATAGGTTCCATAAGATTCAGATATGCTGCTGTCTCTGCACTGCGCTCAGCCATGCAACTACTGCCCCACTTCTCCCTGCTTCTTTACAGCAGAATTCCATGAGAGTTGTATAGACTGTAATGCCTCTTTTCCTGTTATCATTTTGTGTAAGTCAACTTTCCACCCCTGTGACAGCATACCTGAGATAATTAACTTTAAAAAAGGAAATATTGGGCTGGTGAGATGGCTCAGTGGCGTAAGCGCTTGCCTGGCAAGCGCGAGGTCCTGAGTTCGACTCCCGGAACCCACATACGAAAAAAGGGCCGGTGATATTGCTCAGTGGCACGGGCGCCTGCTGACATGAAAGGTCCTGAGGTCAACCCCCGGTACCCGCAAAAAAAAAGAAAAAAATTTTTTTTTTTTTTTTTTTTTGTTGGCTCATAGTTTCAAAGATTTCAGTCTATGTTTGCTTGGCCCCATCACTTTGGGCCTGTGGCAGAGCAGAACATCATGGTGGGGAGCATGTGGTAGAGCAAAAACTGCTCACCTAGTGGCACCCAGGAACCAAAAAGAGACAGAAAGGCGCCAGGGGCCCAATATCACTTTCAAGGACATGGTCCCAGTTACCTGATTTCCTTCCACTAGTCCCACCTCCTAAAGTTTCTACCACCTCTCAATAACTCAACAGGCTGGCAGCCAATCCTTCAACACATGGCCTTTGGGGGACATTTCAAATCCAAATCATAACACTCTTGAACCTGCTTGAATCAGGTACTCACTTCCACTCTTCTTCCTATTCTTGTGAGAAAAGCTTGTGACCTCTACTTTGTTAAATCCAGCAACCACTTCTTAGTTTACCATATCTCACCTATTGGCAGCGTTTGGCACAGGTCATTACACCTTCTTGAAACACTTTATTCTCTTACATTCCAGACATAATACTCACCTGCTTTTCCTATTACTTTACTGGTGTTCATTTTTTTGTTTAGTTTTAGTTTTTGTTTTTTGCTGGTTCTTCGTTCTTTCTCAGACCTTTTCCACTCTTTTTTCTGATGTCTTGGGGTGCCCCAGAACTCAATTCTTAGAGCTCTTCTTTTCCCTGGTCCCAATGCTTTGATGATCCTAACCAGTATCTGAGCTTTGTATATATGTTCACAAGCTTTAAACTTGTATCTCCTGCCTGTCTTCTGTAATACACGCTCACATACCTGCCTATTTGACATTTATTCAAAGGTATCTTGTAGATTTCCCAAATTTAACATATCCCAAACCAGGCTCCTGATCTTACCCACAAAACCTGCTTCTTCCCAAGTCCTTTCATCTCGGTTAATGGCAGTTATGTCCTTGTTGCCTGGACCAAATTCTTGGTGGATCCTTAACTTTCCTCTTTTTCTTACATTCGTATTCACTCTACCAGCAAATTATGCTCCTTTAATGATATGTCCAGAACCTGACCACTTCTCACCTTGCCCTTTACTTGTAATCTAGCCATCGCTTCTTACCTGGCTTGTTGACATAGTGTCCTATGTGGTCTTCCTGCTGCCTTTCAGTCTGTTTTCAACCTAGCAGCCAACTGATCCTCTTGAGTCATAGTTAAATCAAGCTATTCTGCTCAAACCCTGCAGCAGCCTCTCACTGAATTAAAAATCTAAAATCTTTTTTTTATGTTGTGTTCTGTTCTGTTTTGTTTTTGTTTTTGTTTTTTGAGACAGGGTCTCACTGTAGTAGTGCAGGCTGGCCTTGAACTCACTATGCAGTACAGACCAGCCTCAAACTTGCAGCAATCTTTCTGCCTCACTCCTGAGTGCTGGGATCACAGGCGTGTGCCACCACACTCAGCTAAAAATCCGAAATCTTTACGGTAGCTTACAAGGGCCTGTACCACCTGGCTCCTACAGGCACTGTGCGATCTGATTCTCTATTACTTCTCACTTCATCTGCTACTACTGATCTAACTTGCTTTTACTGCTCCGGCCACAGTTTCAGTTCCTCAAACATGCCAGGAACATAACTATTTCAGGGCCTTTGCACTTGCTCATCTTTCTCCCTCTGTTGCTTTCCCCCAGATATTAAAACAGCTTCAGGTTTTTTATTCCCAGTAATCTCAGGAAGACTTACTCTGACCATCTTATTTTAAGTGAATACCCACTCTACCCTACCCCAGTATTTCTGCTTTTCTTTTCTCTGTAATATTTATTATCATCTAACATACATATATTTTACTTTATTTTCTATATCCTGCCCAAATAGGGCAGAGATTTTTGTCTATTTCATTTATTGCACTTTAGAATAATGCCTAGCACATAGTAAACACTTAGGAAATATTTGTTGAATTAATGAATTTAAGCAGTGAATATCATTGCAGGTAAATGTTTGTATAAGTTCATGATTTATTTATTGATTAGTAAAAAATTTTTGAATGCAGGGGAGTCCATGAGGTTCAAACTATTTCATAATAATTCTAAGAAATTGTTGCCTTTTTCCCATTCTCCCATGAGCATGCAGTGGCATTTTTCCAAAGGCCATATCACATACATTATCATAGCAGATTAAATGCAGAAATAGATTTGTATAGGAGTTGCTTATTGATTAGATATAGAGAGGATGAGAAAGAATTTAAGGATGGAGTTTACATTACTGGCTTGAACACCTGGGTAAAGAGTAGAGCCAAATGACACACTTATTAACAGAAATACTTCGAGATGGAACCATTTTTCTTGAGGGCTGAATTCTATAAGTGGAATTGCAAGGCCTCCATTTTCTTTTTATTTTTTTCTTTATTAGTACATGTTTGCAGTACATAATGATTACATTTCTCATGGGGAGTTTGTACATGCACATAACACATCTTAATTCTTTTTCTTTTTTAAGACAGGGTCTCATTATGCAGTTCACGTTGCCCTTGAACTCACTATGTAGCCCAGGCTGGCCTCAAACTCACAGCAACCCTCCTGCCTCAGCCTCCAAAGTGCTGGAATTACAGGCGTGTGCCACCACACCTAGCTCTTAATTCTTTTTTCATCCCTCCCTTTCCTTCCCCTCATCTCTTGATCCCCTCCCCTTTTGAGAAAGATCTATCTTCCTACTTCCTGTTAACTGCCTATTATTTTGCTCTTTATTTATATTGTAGGTTTCTCATATAAGAGAAACCATGCTATATTTAATTTTGCCTGTCTAATTTATTTCACTTTACATTCTGATCTCAAAGTGCATTCATTTTCCTACAGATTACTCAGGTTTATCTTTCTTTATGGGAGACTAGTACTCTATTGTGTGTAAAAACCACATTTTTTATCCATTCACCTGTTGATGAACAAAATGTCGCTTCCAAGATTTAGCTATTGTGAATTGTACTGCTATAAACATGGGTATCATCATTTTCTTAAGTATCCTCATGCATGTATTCTTCCAGGTATGCTTTACCGTTAATAGAATTGTTTCAGTATTATTCTAAATTATTCCTCCAATTTAAATAATCAGATATAGTAAAAGATAGTATTGTTGCCCAATTCACTCAGGTATACTTACCCAAAAGAAAAAAAAGAAACAAAACATGTTCCATGGAAGAAATTCTTATAGTCAAAGTGGAATGGAAGAGTTGATGAAGTCCTATGATATCCCATAAACATTTCAAATTAAACTTGTAGATGAAAATTCTGGCAATATAAGTTTAATACCATATTATGAAATTGAATATACTTTCCCTCACTGGAAGAAATCTGACCTTAGGTAAAAATGTCAAGTTTCCCGATAACCTGCTGAAGGTAAGGATATCAGTTATATTGCTATGTAACATTATTTATGATAAAGATGACCCTGGTTGGAAAATTAATCCAGACTGAGAAGAATTACAAAAGGATGATTAAAAACCTGATGGGAACAGTGTACTTTGGACTGTCCTGAGTTTGTTTTAATTGGCATCTCCCTTGTGTAACCCTAAAAACAAAATGGCACTTACAATAGCAGGGCTTCTAAACCAGAATAGACCCCACACCTCCTGAGATTGGATTTCTTCTCTTCACACCTAAGTTAGGTCTCCTAGAGAGTAGGTAGCTCCTGGCTGGATGAGTGAGCTGTCAAAGTGAACTTCTATAGGGGCTCCAGGATGGCACTGCTCTGATGGCAGCTTCTGAGTGGTTTCTGTCTGAGGTCCTTCTGAATAAGTTTATGCAAATTATAGATGATGGGCAGAGGACAACCATCTCGTGGACACAGCACGTACATTATCCATTCTTTAGTTTCAGCTGTTCATTTACACTGTGCCCATTTTACTCTAGTCCCTCTCTCTCCAGCAGTTTTAGTATGATGTTAAAATCAGTGCAGTCAATTTAACTGTCATTCCCAAAGCATCTTGTTCTTGAGAACATTTCTGTAGATGTGAATCTGCTCAGTTGCCTTAAGAGGGACGAATAATCAATAGATGCTGCCTTTGATTATTTTTCTTTCAGTCCTTTGCTTATCCTGTTTACAGTGGTTATTTATCAGTTTGCATATCTCCTATGTAAGTTATCTTTTACTGTTGTAGTCCATATGGAAAACAGACTTTTGTACTGAAGGTATAATGGCATAAGTATAGTTGAAAATACCCAGTTTTCCATTTGATCACAGATGTATGATTGTGCATTTAGGTGAAATTTTTATGTTTGGATTACTGCTTACCCAATGAGAAGATTTTCAGAGAATCGAGTCTCTGTATTTTACTGTATTTTGTTGCTTCTTATACTATATACTGTTGTTTTTTACTCTTTATTCAGAGAAAATTATTAAGAAAACTAGTAATTGGGCTAGTCTAAAAAGGTTATCTTAAATTATGAACAAGCTGGTTCTATTATTCTGTGGAAGATTAGATAAGTATCCAGAAACAGAAAGAGACCCAGTGATATCGATCCAAAGATGTGTTATCTAGCACTTTTGAGCTCTAGAAAGTAATTTTCAAACTCTGCACTGAGTGTCCCTTCTGGTAATACTGCTGGCAACTGGTAAAGAGACAAAAATACCAAGTGTGCAGGGGTTCAGGCCACTGCCACTGTGTATTTGTTTACTTATCATTCCAGAGACCGTGTGAGCTTCTAAGGCATGAAAAACAAATTAAAATTGAAAACCATTGATTGAGAATATAGTCTGAAATCAAGATAAAACCAGTATGAAAATAAAAACATAGATCTGTGATAAAGCTTACTACCACTCTTGTGAGACCATTACCAAACTATCACTCAGAGATTATTTCCTAATTTGAGACACAATTTGAGAAATTTGCTTGTCTGATTTCAGCCTTTAGCAGATGAAAACTAGAAAATATAAAGCATTCAGAACACTGATAATAAAAAGGATAATTGATGATCTTGTAGCTGAGGAAAAGCTACTTTAAAAAAAAAAAAAAAAAAAAACTGAAATCTAACTGAACCAAAAATAGCCTGGGGCCATTTGGTAATAGGCTAAATAATATTACATTTCATGATGCCCTATAAAAATCTCATTTATATTATAGGATGTACAATAAATGATGTTTTGGTTCACTCACAATCTCATTTACTTGCTACCACGTATATCAGTTTATGATACTAACTTTGAATCATTAAGAAAAGGTTAAATCATCTTCCATATCTCCATGTAGAGAGATAAGAAGTAAGATGCTTTGGAAAGAGTTATATGCAAGAGTTTGTAAGAGTGGTGTTTTTAATGTTTGGATCTTTAAAGGGTAACATTGTGATTATTTGAAAAGCATGCTGACATAAACTACCTCATTCTCTAAGGGTGCCAGTTAAATGAGATATGACAATATGCACTTTTTTTCCAAGAAAGGAGTATGCCCAGAATCTGTAGCTGAAGGCTTATATATCTAGAAAAATAATCATAGAATGGATTTTCAAACTTCTAAATTATCAGATTAATCATCTCCTATTTAGGGTTACCAGTCCCATATAGAGGCAATACATTTCAAGCTTAGAAGCACTAAACCTTATTTAAAATTAAAGCCAGGCATAGTGGTGCATGTCTATAATCCCAGCTGTTCAGGAGGCAGAGGCAGGAGGATTACAAATTGGAGGCCAGTGTGGGCAATTCATCAAGACCCTATCTCAAAAAGGGGGTGGGTCAGTGAGTAAGAATGTGTACTTACATAGCATGTGGAGTTCAATCCTAGGTGCAATCCCCAGTACTAGTAGAAAAAGTAAATTACCTAAAATTACGTTGTATTAACTCAAAACCTTTATCACTACTAATTCCTCACAACCAATTTTCTTGAGTGCCTCCCTTATTATATATTCACTGTAACATTATTTTTAAATAAAATTTATATTTTAAGTATCAAATTACTGGATAAGAATAAATTTTTCTCCTGCATGATGTCATGGGAAAATCCAACCCCTCTATGCAGCTTATTACTCTTTTAATGGTTCATGCTATACTTCTATATTTTTAGTACTAGTGAAAGTAGAGGTGATATATCAAGTATGAAGTGAATTAAATCATAAGAATTATATGATCACAAAAAAGGAAATTCAGGGCCAGCGAGATGGCTCAGTGGCATAAGCACCTTCCTGGCAAGCACGAGGGCCCGAGTTCGACTCCCGGAACCCACATACGAAAAAAGGGCTGGTGATATCGCTCAGCGGCATGGGCGCCTGCTGGCATGCGAGGCCCTGAGGTCGACCCCCGGTACCCACCAAAAAAAAAAAAAGGAAATTCAGTAACACTCAGGAGAATTTTCTACTCATAGAAAACGGCTTGGAAGCATGTTGCCTCCATGACTATTTCATATATACATATATATATATGTGTGTGTACATATGTAAAATCTTAGAAATATGCCTCTTGATACAGCTTCATAAAATGCATTTAGCAACAGAAAAATATCAGGACCAGGGCCAGTGAGATGGCTCAGTGGCGTAAGCGCCTGCCTGGCAAGCGCTAGGTCCTGAGTTTGACTCCCAGAACCCAAATAAAAAGGAAAAAAAGGGCCAGTGATATCGCTCAGTGGCACAAGCACCTGCTGGCAAGCGCGAGGTCCTGAGTTCGACTCCTGGTACCCACATAAAAAGGAAAAAAAGGGCCAGTGATATCGCTCAGTGGCACAAGCACCTGCTGGCAAGCGCGAGGTCCTGAGTTCGACTCCTGGTACCCACATAAAAAGGAAAAAAAAGGGCCAGTGATATCGCTCAGCGGCACAAGCACCTGCTGGCAAGCGCGAGGTCCTGAGGTCGACTCCCGGTACCCACATTAAAAAAACAAAAACAATTCAGGACCAGCTACAGAGTTTTATTCACAGTAGACAGCAGTGTTATCAGCGGCTTAGAATGAAAGGGATAAAATTAATATTATTTCTTATGGATCTATTCTGAACTAAATATTTAATATTTTCATTATACCTTATTTAGAAAAATAAAAAAATATTTATTTGACAAGGCACCCAATCTGGAGATAAAAGAAGACTGTATCCTTTAAAGAAAATAATTATTAGTAAAATGAAAACATGATCAAAAATAATAAAGGAGTAGTACATAGTACATGTGAGGAGAGAAACAATCTGTACAAATTCAGGAGTGCATATGGACGGAAAAAGAATCCAGGAATCAAACTGGATAAGTGGTGATTTAGTACCTAGTAACTATAAACTAAGTCTCCTGCTCATCATCACTTAGGCCATCATTGAATTATTACATCTGACACTATACTCCATACTATAGAAATATGTGGGAAGCTTTTTAAAGAGGCTCAGATATAAGGAGAAGAACAGGTCAAATTAATGGCTAAATTCATTTGCCTTTAAATTGGATTAATAAGTAAACCAATAAGGAAAGACTAAAGTAACATACTTATTCTGTCATTTCAGGACTATTTACTGAACACACACTATATGTAAGACACTGTGATAGGCATTGAATGAAAAATGTAATACTTACCTGTAAGAAATATACAGTCTTGGTGGAAGAGACCATTAATGAAAGAAAGTATATACTGTACCATGGTAGCAGAAAAGAGGGGCACCTTGCCCCACCTGAGGAGTCAAGGGAGATTTCCTGAAGAAGGTGAACTGTCTTAAAGGTTGCTGGAGTCTTTGGAGTTCTCTGTATAAACGTACCTTCTCATGGAGTCCCTCCTTATCTTCTCTAAAACAGCCTGCCGAATCACTGTAGTGTCTTAATCTGCACTGTTGTTTCTTTTTTTCCGGAGCACTCATCACTACTTATTATTACTCGTTTGTATGTCTTTGAGATGGGATCTTCTTGTACTGCACAAGCTAGCCTCAAACTCCTGGGCTCAAGTGATCCCCTTGCTTCAGCCTTCTAAGTAGCTGAGACTATAGGCACATAATACCAAGCCTGGCCCACTACCTACTACTAAACATACTTATTTGTTTTTGTTCCCCTCACTAGAGTATCAATTATAACATTAGGGTCCTTCTCTATTTCATTTACCTCTGTGTTCCCAGTGCCTAAAATAATGACTGTGACATTAGGAAATCAGCAAATAATTTTAATTAATTAATTAGAAATTGAGTATGAAATACCTATTTAGTATTCATTGGTAAAAGTGATTAATGGAAATTAATTATGCTTTCTTCCACCTCCCTTGTGAAGATGAGGAATTAGAAGCTAAGAAGAACTGAACTGTAAATATATATACGAAGACAGTGGTTAGACATGGAAGTTTTGCCCAACTAGCAAGAAAATTACACTTTTTAAAGATGGATAATGGTATAAAATATAACCTTGCATGATGGATGCATAGTGTTCCTGAAAATTGGTAGATTAAGGCCTTCTTGAAATTGCTTTCTATTGCTAGACATTTGTACTTAAACCATAAATGTGAATGTATAAGTCCATCAGGTGTATATGCTTATACATACACTTTACTGATTAGCATTGGAAACTAGCAAAGTAGATTTTAGTTGTAACCCATAATGGTCAATATTATTCCAGGCAAACAAAATGCTTTGGAATATAATTTTATATTGCCATGCTGCCTTGCACTGACATCACTCAGACTGTGTTCACTACAGCTGCCTCTGTGTAGCTCTCTTCCCCTGTTATTAATTGCAGGAACAGAGTGAGGCAAAAGGGAGCAAAGTAGAGGCTATATCTAAAAAGACAAGAAAAAAGGTATTAAATTACTCCTTTCATTGCATTATTTTCCTGTTACTGATTTGCTGATTTCCTTGTTTGTTTCTGTTGTTGTTTTTCCTTCTGCTTACTCATCCTGCCAGCTGTATTAATTCTATTTGACTTATTGGCATTGTTGGTGTCATTGTCTCTTTATAGGATATTCTTGAAAAATTTTTTTAATGCTGGTTTGGTGGTCATCAATTTTTTAAGGTGCTCCTTGTCATGGAAATACCTTATTTCTCCAACAGTTTTGAAGGAAAAAATTTTGGGATATATAAGTCAGGGTTGGAAGTTGTTCTCTTTTAGGGCTTGAAACACTTCATTCCAAATTCTCCTCGTCTGTAAGGTTTGTGTTGAGGAGTCTACTGTAATTCTAATGAGTTTACCTTTATAAGTGATGTGTTGCTTTTCTCTAGCAGTTTTTAAGATTTTTGTCTCTGTGATGGACTTCTGGTATTTTGATCATAATGTGACCTAAAGAGATTCTTTTGATTATGTGGCTATTTGGGGTTCTATATACCTCACTTATCTATATGTTTATTTCTTTCTCTATATTTGGTGGGGTTTCTGCCATTCTTTTTGTGGACAGGTTTTTTATGCCATTTGTGTTGTCTTCTGATTTTTCACTTAATCCAGTTACTCTTAGACTAGTCTTTGCACCATTTAACAACTGTTGGATCCATTTTTCATGCTCTTTTGTTGCTTTTAGGGTGTCTGAGTAGGTGGTTTTTGAAGGCATTGTTGTCTTCTAGTTCTGAAATTCTGTCCTTACACTGGTTGCTTCTGCTGACCATACTTTCAAAATAATTTTTAATCTCCTGGACTTCTGATTGAAACCTTTTCATGGACTCTAATTCTTAGCATAACTGGTCATTCATGTTTTGTACTATTTTGTATAGATCAGCTAGCTTTTTATTAGTGTCTTCTAAAAGCTTCTGGATCATTTTGGTTATTACAGTAAGTCCTGAATTACAAACATACAAATTGCAAACAAATCACAGAAGTAGCTCACATGTCTGCTGGATATTGCCACGGTTGTGCTGCTGTGTGCTTACTGTACAGTGCAGCAGCATACAGTAATACAGTGCTCAGTGAGAGCCCAGATGTCCAGAAGCAAGAGAAAAAGCTTTATATTGTATGTTTGTGTCAAAGGTGTATAAGACTCACTTTGTCAGACTTATAAATGAATCCAGTTTAAGAATGTTGGGCCGGTGAGATGGCTCAGTGGCTTAAGCGCCTGCCCGGCAAGCGCGAGGGCCCGAGTTTGACTCCCGGATCCCACATACGAAAAAGGGGCTGGTGATATCGCTCAGCGGCACGGGTGCCTGCTGGCGCGCGAGGTCCTGAGGTCGACCCCCCGGTACCCACAAAAAAAAAAAAAAAAAAAAAAGAATGTTCTCCCAGAATGGCACTAGTTCATAATATAGGGACTTACTGTACTTCTATTTTGTTTAATTATATCTTCTGTGATCCCACTGAATACCTCTTTGATCTGTTTTCTAACCTCTTTTATCCTTTCAAGTAATTTAGGTATTCAACACCTTTCTGTAATAACTCTCAATGTAAATGATCTTAATTTCCCAGTCAAAAGACGCAGATTGGCAGAACGAATCAAGAAACAAAACCCAACAATATGCAGTATACAAGAAACACATTTAACTCAAAAAGAAATTCACAGATTAAAAAATCAAAGGATGGAAAACAATATTACATGCAACAGAAACCCAGAAAAAAGCACAAGTACTTATCCTAATCTCAGACAAAGTTAATTTCAAGCCAAAACTGATCAGAAGAGACAAAGATGGTCACTACATAATGGTTAAGGGAAAAATTCAACAGGAAGAGATAACAGTTACAAATGTACATGCACCAAACACCAGTGCACCCAGCTTCACAAAACAAACACTAATGGTCATGAAAAATCACATAAACACTGTGCTTGTTACTTTTCTCCTTGCTGAGACAAAAATACCTGACACCCAAAGTTAAACGAGGAAAGGTTTATTTAGCTCACATTTTGTAGAACTTTCACTCCATAATCGGCTGGCTCCAAGGCAGGGTGGCATGGCAGACAGGCATCGCAGAGGAGAAACAGTTCATGGCAGGCAGAAGGTAGCAAAGCAACAAGGGACAACCACAACTCTTTCTATCCCTTATATCTTATCCAGGCTACTTAGGGCAGGTAGTACTCACACCCTTAATCCTACTACCCTTGATGCTAGCATTGCACCATGAATCAATCCCAATGTCACACACCCTAGATCCAGCCACCTCTGAAAAAGCCCCATCTATGACTGCACGAGGTTTTAGGGGGACACCAATACAAACACCAATAAATTGTAATGGGGGACCTCAATACCCCACTATCACAAATAGATCAACTAGACAAAAAATCAACAAATATCAGAGTTGAACCAAACCTTCAAACAAATGGACTTAATAGATATCTACAGAGTGTTCCTGCAACAACAGAATACACATTCTTCTCAGAAGCACAAGGGACTTTCTCAAAATAGACCACATGCTAACCCATAAAGCATGCTTAAGTAAATGCAAAAGAGTTGAAATTATCCCATGTATATTTTCAGATCATAGTGCAATGAAACTAGAAATCACTGGCAAAAGAATCCACAGAAACTATGCAAATACATGGAAATTAAACAGTACCCTCTTGAATAATCAATGGGTCACAGATGAAATTAAGGAAGAGAGCTAGGCAGGAAGATCACTGTGAGTTTCAAGGCCAGTCTGAACACATAGCAAAACCATGTCTTGAAAAAAAAAAAAAAAAAAAAAACAAGAACACAAACAAAAAAAGAAATTAGTTCCTAGAATCAAATGATAATGCCAGTACAACGTACTGGAACCTATGGGACACGATGAAAGCACTCCTAAGAGGGAAGTTTACAGTGGTGAATGCCCACATCTGAAAAACAGAGGAGCTCAAGTAACCTAAGGATGTAACTCAAAGTCCAAATAAACAAGCACAATCCAAATCCAAATCCAAAGCTAATACAAGGAAATAAATTATAAATAACAGAGCAGGAATTAATTAAATTGAGACCAAAAAAAAAAAAAGATACAAAAAATCAGTGAATGGAAGCGTTGCTTCTTTGAAAGAATAAACAAAATAGACAAACCCATAGCCAATCTTACCCCCCCAAAAAAGAAAGAAAAGACCTGTTCAATTACAAATGGAAAATGTGAAATTACAGTAGATTCTGCTGAAATCCAGATCATTGGCAACTACTTTGGGAACTTGTACTCTAATAAAATGGAAAATGCAGAAGAAATGGACAGATTCCTAGATACACATGAACTACCAAAGCAGAACCAGAAGATATAAAAATCCTGAATAACCCAATATGAGTCAATGAAATGGAAGAGGTAAAAAAAACAAAAAACAAAAAACTACCAACAAAGAAAAACCCAGGTCCCAACAGATTCACTGCCAAATTCTACAAAAGCTTTAGAGAAGATCTAACACCAATACTCTTCAAACTCTTTAATGAAATCAAAAGGGAAGCAATACTCCAAAAGTCATTCCTGGAAGCTAGCAGTACCCTGATTCTAAAACCAGAAAAGGATTCAACCAAAAAAGAGAACTGCAGCCAATGTCTTTAATGAACATAGACACAAAAGTCTTCAGTAAGATACCAGCAAACAGAATGCAACAAATCATCAAAAAGATCATACATCACAACCAAGTAGAATTCATTCCAGGGATGCAGGGATGGTTCAACATATGCAAATCAATAAATGTAACATTGTATACATCAATAAGTGTATACCATATAAACAAAAATCACATGATCTTCTGAATAGACACAGAAAAAGCATTTGACAAACTCCCAACACCCATTCTTGACTAAAAAAAAAAAAAAAAAAAAAAACTCTGAAGAAAATAGGTATAGAAGGTCTTTATCTCAATCTGGTAAAAAGTCACCTATGAGAAAACAACAGCCAACATCATACTAAATGGAGAGTTGAAAGCTTGCCCTCTAAAATCAGGAGCAAGGGGCCGGTGAGATGGCTCAGTGGCGTAAGCGCCTGCCTGGCAAGCGCAAGGGCCCAAGTTCGACTCCTGGAACCCACACACAAAAAAAGGGCCAATGATATCGCTCAGCGTCACGGGTGCCTGCTGGCACGCGAGGTCCTGAGGTCAACCCCCGGTACCCACAAAATAAATAAATAAATAAATAAATAAATAAATAAATAAATAAAATAAAATCAGGAACAAGACAAGGATGCTCACTATCACCACTCCTGTTCACTGTAGTTCTCAAAACAATCCTAAAATTTATATGGAACCCGAAGAGACCTAGAATAACAAAAGAGATTCTGGGCAGCAAGAGCAAGGCAGGAGGCATTGCAATCCTGGACTTTAAGTTATACTATAAAGCCATAGTGATAAAAACAGCATGGTATTGGCACAATAAAACAGACTTGTGGATCAGTGGGACAGAAAAGAGGATGCAGAAACAATTCCAGGCATACTCAGCTACCTTATCTTTGGCAAAGAGGCCAAATACTTTCACTGGAGGAAAATCAGCCTCTTTAACAAATGGTGCTGGGAATACTGGCTATCCACATACCAAAGATTGAACTTTGACTCATACATCACTATGCACTAAACTAAAATCAAAATGGACCAAAGATGTAAATATTAAAACAGAAACAATCTGCTGGAAAACAAAATAGGTGAAACTCTCAAAGACATAGATATATAGGCAAAGACTTTCTGAACTGAACCCTGTTTGCACAAGAAATAATACCAAAAATCAACAAATGGGATCCCATCAAATTAAAAACCTTCTGCCCAGCAAAGGAAACCACCAACAGATTGAAGAGACAACCTACAGAATGAGAAAAAAAAATTTTTTTTCAGGCTACTCCTCAAACAAAGGACTAGTATCTAGAATATATAAAGAATTCAAAAAAAGTTAGAGCCCTCCAAATTTAAAGATCCAATCAAAAAATGGGCATCTGTAATGAATAGACACTTCTCAGAAGAAGTACAAGTGGCTAATAAATGCATGAAAGAAGATGTTCAACATCACTGGCCATTTGAGAAACACAAATGAAAATAACGCTGAGAGTCCATCTCATTCCAGAAAGAATGGCTATCAACAAATCAAATAATAATAATAATAATAATAATAATAATAATAATAATAAATACTGGAGCAACTGCAGGGGAAAAGGAACACTTCTTCATTGTTGGTGGGAGTGTAAACTTGTACAACCACTATGGAAATCAGTATGGAGATTCTTCAAAAAACTAAAACTAGAAATTCCATTTGACCCAGCTAGTTCCATTCTTGGTATCTTCCCAAAAGAGTTAAAGACATCATATTACAGTGATACATGCATACCCATGTTTATAGCAGCACACTCATAATAGCTAAATCTTGGAAGCAGCCTATATGTTCAACAATAGTGAATGCATGAAGAAAATGTGGTATTTATACACATGGAGTCCTACTCTGTCATAAAGAAAAGTAAACTTGAGTCATTTGTAGGCAAATGGATGGATCTTGAGACTATAATGTTAAATGAAGTAAATCGGACACACAGGCTTAAATGTAGCATGGTTTCTCTTATATAAGAAACCCAATATATAAATAAGATATAAAATAAAAGGTTGATCTTTGGAAATAGGTTGATCTTTGGTATGTTGGAAGGGAACTGAAAGAGGAAGAGGAGAAATGAGATTTAAGTGGGAGAGTAAAATGCTGTGTACATACACCAAGTCCCTGTGACAGTGGTGGAACCTGTGGCACACGTGCCACAGCGGGCTGTTTCTATTGTTTAAAGCTCTAAAAGGTTCATCATCCCTGCCCTATGAGGAATGTGATTATCACATACTACAAACATGTATAAAAAATTATACACACACACACAGTCTGCCAAAAAAATGTATACACACTTCAGGAAAAGAAAAACTTGTATAAATATTTTAATACTAAATTTATTGAGACATCATGAGATTAATACAAGTTACTTTTGGCCTCTACAATTACAAGAAGTGCTCAAAGTGGTGGCTATTAGTTCCAGACATTTATTAGTACAGCGAACTGCTGCTTGGGTAACCTTGGTCATTGAGATTGCTACACATGCATTTTCAATTTCTTCTCTAAGGGCCAGCAGTGTAGTGGGTTTTCTGCAATTTTTGATATCCTCTGGGTCCCCCATACAAGGCTAACACCACCTGTTGAAAAAATGTCATACTAGTTTTCCTGAAGTGTTTACACATTTTTGGGCTCCAAGAGATGCAGGGAAGGGGAGGAAGGGGATTTAAAGAACAAGAATTAAGAAATGTCATGTATATGTACCAACTCCCCATGATGAATGTAGTCATTATATACTACAGACATGTATCAATAAAATTTTTTTAAGTAGGCAAAAGATGATAGCTTATGCTTCCTGAGTTTTTAGTGCTGCTTTCCATCTTTTACTCTCCTTAAAGTTTGTTTTTGTTTTTTATTGAATATAATTGACAAGATCACATATATTTAAGGTATACGGCATTTCTTAGATACATATGTTGTGAAATGTTTCTACAACCAAGCTAATCAACATCCATCACCTCATATTTACAGCAATTCTTAATTTCCTCCACTTAGAAACATACTAACACAATCAAAAAGCACCCCTAAACAAAAAGAATGGGCTGAGCATCTCACTCCAAGATAGATTACAACTGTTACGTGAATGCCATTCCCGATTAACATCAGAGTTTATTGTCCTTAGGATGTTGGTATATATCCCAAATATAGCTACTGTGTTATCTCAACCAATAATACCCTATCCACACCTCAAAATCACTTCTTTCTTGTCTCTTCTCACCCATCTATATACTCCTGACCTCTAAATCCAGTCGGAATCTCCATTCGCTAGTAGGAAAACAGACTCAAAGTTATTCCCTGTGCCCACCAACCCTCATCCCTGCTAAGCTTCTCTAGGTGCTATAAAAACCCTTAAGGAATGACCTTTTTCCTACCTATCTTGGCTTTTTTCTTACTGTCTGTCAGAACCTGTGGCAACTTCTTACTTTTCTCCCTGGGAGATTAAATAGAGAGACCCTTAGCCTAAAAGTTCTGGAATTAATCCCCATCCCCATATTCAGCTTTTAGGAAGTGGGAAAGACAATTATTAGGTACCCAAGAATAGTTTGGTTTAAATCACAATATTACCCTCTCTCATTTATTCATAATAATAGTTTAGCTCTTATTTTTCATTACTGGTGACATAATAGAAGCCATGCAATTAGAAATTGCATATTGAATTAATTACTAACTTCTACTTTTTTTTTTTTTTTTTTGTGGGTCCTGGGGGGTCAACCTCAGGACCTCGCGCGCCAGCAGGCGCCCGTGCCGCTGAGCGATATCACCGGCCCCTTTTTCGTATGTGGGTTCCGGGAGTCGAACTCGGGCCCTCGCGCTTGCCAGGCAGGCGTTTAAGCCGCTGAGCCATCTCACCGGCCCTAACTTCTACTTTTTACCTGTGCTTTACCTGAGTATTTGTTGCTCATGTACTGTGATCAGCTACTTTCAGTTAAAGAGGTAGAATTGATAAAAAGTACTCATCTGTGCCATATAATTAATACAGCCAGAATATCTTGGTTTTAAAAGAAAAATTTTTAACTGAAGTTTTGGAGTCTTCTCAGTAACCTATCTGGATTCTTGGCTTTCTTCTAGAATTTTGCATGCTTTGAAACCACCTCTTTATGGTATTTAATCTAGTTAGGATATCTAGTATTATCCTGGAATGTGTGTCTTTCAAAAGCCCTTAAAAAGCTACTAATTGCTTTTTTTCTTACTGTAAATCACAAATTCCTTGGATTTGGGGCAAGCTTGGAAATAAACGTTCTGATACTGCCCAAGATAAGTGATATAGTGGCAATTTTTCTGCCACTAATTAGATAACCAAACTGCCACATTTTAAGGGATTCATTCATTGCCTTTGGTTTATTACCTATGCATCTGGTTATCCTCACTCACTCTGCGGTAGCTGCTGCAATGTGCTAGTTACCACTCTCCATCTTCCAAGAGAGAGAGCTTGTTCAGAGGTTGCCGTGAGACTCAAAGAAATGATCACCTTTTTCTCCGTATCTGTTAAGCTTACGGAACCTTCAGTGTGTCAGATGATACTTGTTAGTTTGCATACTTTCATGCTTTCATGACTTGGACTTCTCAAATGTATTATTTGTTTTTACAGGACAATGAAGGTCAAACAGCTCTTCACTATGGTAAGATGTTTCAAAATTATTAAATGATATTTGAACATTTTTTCTATTTGTCTCAACTTTGTTCAACCATATGTAGTGCTTACAGAAGTACCTAGTAGCTAGCAGAGATATAACTTTTGGTTATTAATCTAACAAATTAATAACCTATAAAATTGGAGATATATTAAAATTCTGATGGGCACATGAGTAGTAAATTAAGCATTTCTATACTGTCATCAGGAAAGTGATGACTCCTCCAGCCTCCTGTTGAAACTTCAGTATTTCACTCTTGGTATTGTCAGTGGCATCTAAGATGCTAATCACTGTCACTGAGGATCTAGCATTTCTCAATAAGAAACACTTTCTTGATGTACAGGAGGCCCCCTAAGTGCAATTTTGCTTTCTACAGTTTCAGTTACCACAGTTTACTGTGGTCCAAAAATATTAAATATTCTGAAATTTCCATAAGTACATAATGAACAAGTTTTAAACGGTGTGCTGGTCTGAGTAGTATGATAAAAATCTCACGCCATCCTGCTACATCAGCCCAGGACATGAATCACCTCTTTGTCCCATCTACTGATGCTACACAGAGTGCACTTCCCTCGCGTCAGTCGCTTACTAGCCATCTCATTTACCAGCAGCTGATCACTGTGCTTGTGTTCAAGTGGCCCTTTGGTAGTATCCAAACACTGCGTCCCAGTGCCTGCATCATTTGTCTCACTTCATCTCAGCATGTAGGCATTGTATTGTCCTACACAATGAGAAGAAAGGTGAGCACAATACAATCAAATATTTTCAAGAGACAGAAACCACATTCATGTAACTTGTATCATATTTTATTTATTTAGTGTATTGTTGTAATTATTCTATTATTTATTATTGCTGTTAATCTCCTACTGTGCCTAATTTATTAACTTTACCATACGTGTGTATGTATGTGTG
This sequence comes from Erethizon dorsatum, assembly GCA_028451465.1. Lineage (NCBI taxonomy): Eukaryota > Metazoa > Chordata > Mammalia > Rodentia > Erethizontidae > Erethizon > Erethizon dorsatum. The sequence goes on from CM051830.1 coordinate 28,600,395, forward strand.
GTATATATACATGTACATATATGTATGTGTGTATATATATATGAAAAACCATTGTATATAGGGTTTGATATTATCTGAGATTTCAAGAATCCACTGGAGGTCTTGGAATGTATTCCCCAGAAGATAAGGGGAGACAAGTATAATTGAAGTAAAGGTAAACAAATTTGAGTTTTAACTCATTTCTGCTACTAACTGATCAGTGTGATTAAGTAATCTTTACATGAGTAATCTGTAAAATAGAGAAAAATAATAATATGGCCCTTAGAGAACTATTCGAAATTATTAGTAAAATAAAAGATATTTATTTCATAAAGTATAGAGATGTAAATATATTCAAAGATTCTGTTTGTGACTATGGTTGAATTACAGGCAGGTGTCAATATCTAAACCAGATTCAGGATGAACCACCTTGAGACACTTTGGGAAGGAACACATTAGACCGTTTTGGTGGTCTCAGCAATCCCAGCCTGCTGTTCAGTAACAAGTGGCCCAGTTGCTGTTGGACATCTTTGTCCACTGCTTAGCATTTATTTGGATATCAGGTACCTCAGCGGGTTATCGAGGAGTTTAAACTATCAGACTAGCTGTCATGCTACTCATATAAGTCAGCCTGATAATGAAGTTTGAAATGTCAGTAAATGTCTACCTCAACTTATTTAGGAATTTATCAAGTATAACCTGGAGACTTCAAACAGCAGGAAAGAAAGAAAACTGTGAGTCAATCTCACTTTGAATACAGATGCAAAAATTCCATGGAAAACATTAGCAAATTAAATCCATCAGTGTATTTTAAAAAAAAAGATATATCATAACAAAACTGAGTTTATTCAAGGAATTCAAGGATGATGTGACATTTTAAAATTTATTAATATAGTTTTCCACATTTGCAAGTTAGGTGAAACACCATACAGTAAAATCAAATACAGACAACACTTTTGAGGGAATTCAATACTCTCTATAAAACAGTATAGAAAAGTAGTTAAGCCTTGTGCTTTTTTTTTTTTTTTTTTTTTTTTTTTTTTTGTGGATACCGAGGGTCAAACTCTGGACCTCGCGCGCCAGCAGGCACCCGTGCCGCTGAGCGATATCACCGGCCCTTTTTCCATATGTGGGTTCCGGGAGTCGAACTTGGGCCGTCGCGCTTGCCAGACAGGCGCTTATACCGCTGAGCCATCTCACCGCCCCAAGCCTTGTGCTTTTTTAAGCAAGACTTCTGTGTTCAAATTCCGTTCTACTACTGACTTTGGACAGATTATTTAACTCACTGTATTTCAGTTTCCTCCTGATGAAATTAGGAGAGTAACCTCAGAAATTTGTTATGAGAACATAATAAGTTAATACAAGTAAGGTGCTTAGAACAGTGTATGTATTCAGCTGATTTTACATTTTATGATAAAAACCCTTAGTAAACTAGAGATGTGTAGTCAGGTTTGTAACACTAATAGATATAACAACTCCGCCACCAAAAGAGGGTCAGTGGAAGACAGGTGCACAGGAGCAATGTTTGTGTATCTCTGGAATAAAGCTAGTTTAAATCTGGAGCTGATTCTGATGGGACCAGGATGGTAAATCCTAGAATGACCACTAAAGGAAAAAACTTACAAATCTTTAATCAGTAAAGAAGTTAAAATAAGACATTAACAATATAGACTGCCGCATTCATTTAATGTAAAAGCAAAGCACTAAAGGAAGAATAGGAACCAACATGACCTGATTCCTATAGAAGACAAAAGGAGAAATGTAAACTCTGCTATATTAACAATCCAGTCAAAAACAGAGATTGTCATTATCATTAATCATGATCATTAATTATCATTAATTGTCTACAAGAGATAATGCCTTTTAGATTCAAAGATATAAATACATTGAAAGTAAAAGGTTAGAAAATATATATATCTCATGCAAACAGAAATGACAAGAAAAGTGGTGTGACTTTATAATATCAGACAAAACAGATTTTAAAATGTTACTAGAGATAAAGAGGCACATTTTGGACCGGTGAGATGGCTCAGTGGCGTAAGCACCTGCCTGGCAAGCGCGAGGGCCCAAGTTTGACTCCCAGAACCCGCATATGAAAAAAGGGCCGGTGATATCGCTCCCCGGCACGGGCGCCTGATGGCGCGCGAGGTCCTGAGGTCGACCCCCGGTACCCACAAAAAAAAAAAAAAAAGAGGCACATTTTATTATGATAAATGGATCAAACCATCAAGAAAATACAATTGTAAACATATATGTACTAGTGATAGTATCATAATAAATGCAGCAAAAACTGAGATGTGAAGGGGAAAGTAGACAATTCAGAAATAATAGTTGGAGCAGCCGAAGCTATACCTCAGAAGTAGAGCATTTGCCTAAAATGACCCTAGTTTCAATCCATAGGATAGGAAAAAAAAAAATAATGATAATAGTTAGACACATTAGTATATCCACTTTCAATAATGGATGGAACAACTAAGTAGAAAATAAACAAGAAAGTAGAAAATTTGAACAATACTATAAGCCAATTAGACCTACCAGACATGCTTAGAACATTCCATCCAACAAAAACAGAATATACATTCTTTTCAAGCACAACTGGAGCATTCTTCGGGATAGACCATAAAACAAACCTCAATAAATTTAAAAGGATACAAGTAATGCAGAGTATATTCTGCAACCACCATAAAATGAAATTAGGTATCTAGAGCAGGAAAAAAAAATTGGAAACTCAAAAGTATGTTGAAATTAAACTGTACATTCTTAGATAACCATTGCATCAAGATAGAAATTAGAAAACTTTGAAATGAGTGAAAACAAAAACATACCAAAACTTATGGGATGGAGCTAAGCAGTGCTTAGATGGAAATGTTTAGCCATAAATCTTATGCTAAGAAATAAATAATAATATTTCAAGGCAATACACCGACCTTCCATCCTGAGGCACTAGAAAAAGAATAGCAGAATACATCTGAATAAAACAGGAAGAAAGAAATAAAGATTAGAGTGGAAATAGATGAAAATAGAAAAACAATAGAGAAAAGCAATAAAACCAAAAATTTGTTCTTCACCAACTAGTCAGCCCTCAAAATTGTGAAAAATGATACATTATTATAGTTAACCACTAGGTTTTGAGCAGTTTGTTATGCAATAGTAGATAACCAGAACAACTTACCCCACATACATAAATCTATTTGAGATGGATTAGAGGTATAAATAGGGAAAAGCACAAATTTAAATTTTTAGAACATTATATTGAGTAAGTAATGGTTCCTTAACCGAACATATACCTTACTGTGGTACCTCAGTTCATGAACACTTTTGTTTGTGAACAATTTTGTTTGCAAACTGCATCGGATGACAAACATGACCACCACTATCTTTCTGACACAAACATAAACATGGCCATCTTTTCCAAAATCATAGAACAAATTTTTGTAAACCAAGGTACCACTGTACTTTAAATTATGCTAACTTGACCACATTAAAATTTTTTTGTTTTGTTTTTTGAGACAGGGTCTCTCTGTGTAGTCCAAGCTAGTCTCAAAATCACTATGTAGCCCAGGCTAGCCTCAAACTCACGGCAATCCTCCTACCTCAGCCTTCCAAATGCTAGGATTACAGGTGTGCACCACCAAGCCTGGCAGAAAATATTAAACTTCAGTAAGACAACATAGTATAAGCAAAGTAAAAATACAATCTACAAATCAAGAGAAGATATATAAAATGTAAATAACCTACATCAGGTTAGTACTCAGACTATATAAAGAACATCTACTCTTCTGGTAGCAAAGATAATCCGATAGAAAAATGGACTGAAAAAAATATGGGTAGTCAGTTCATAAATGAGAAGACCCAAATAGCAAACACTAATAATTGTCAGGAGATATAGAAGGACCTTTCCTCATTATAATTAAAGCTATATGTAACAAACTCACAGCCAACGTCATACTGAATGGGGAAAAATCCTGAAAGTATTTCCTCTAAAATCAGAAACAGACAAGGATATTCACTCTCACTACTTTTCTCCAAGGTAGCACTTGAAATTTTTAGCCAGAGCAATCAGACAAGAGAAAGAAGTAAAAGGGATACAAATAGGAAAGGAAGAAGTCAAATTATCCCTACTTACAGATGATGATCTTTTACTTAAAAGATCCTAAGGGCCGGTGAGATGGCTCAGCGGCATAAGCGCCTGCCTTGCAAGCGCGAGGGCCCGAGTTCGACTCCCGGATCCCACATACGAAAAAGGGGCCGGTGATATCGCTCAGCGGCACGGGCGCCTGTTGGCGCGCGAGGTCCTGAGGTCGTCCCCCCGGTACCCACAAAAAAAAAAAAAAAAAAAAAGATCCTAAAAACCCCTCCAGAAGACTTTAAGATCTGATAAATTCAGCAAAATGGCAGGATACAAAATAAATACTACACAAAAATCAATAGCTTTTCTATATACTAATAATCAAGGAATCAACAAGAACAAGATGCTCCATAAAAGAACAGGAAAATTTGGAAGAGAACCCACTAGAACTTTAATAAATGAAAAAATATGGAAATTTTACAACTAATAGGTTAAAGGGTAGAACTGGCAAAGGTTAAAAAAAATGAAGCTGTTTCTAAACAAATCACAAAAAAAGGCAGACAAATAAAGAAATGACAAATGTAATAGAGAAATTGAGTGGAGTAAGAAAGTTCAGCATTTTGAATAGGCATGCCAGAAGAAGTTAGAGGAGAATCAATATATGAGGTTATATTTACTGAGTATTTCTAGAAGTGATAATACTGAAATATTCATATTCAAGAATTATGAAATCTGATCACAATAAAGTATTTATCTAGTGGAACATCATATAGCAATGAAAAATACAACCACAGGCAGCTACTTGGAGTAATCTCACAAACACACTGTGAAACTCGAGAACTGGACACAAAAAAGTACATACAGTATGGTTCCCTTATATAAAGATAGGAGCCAGGCATGCTGGTGCACACCTATAATCCCAGTTTTCTGGGAGGCTGAGGCAAAAGGATTGCAAGTGCAAGCTCACCTGGGGCAACTTAGCAAGACTTTGTCTCAAAATAAAAAAGGGCTGAGGATGTAGCCCAGTGCAGAAATCCTAGTTTCAATCCGCATTACCCCAAAAATATGAATGAATGAATGAATGAATGAATGAATGAATGAATATAGGAAACAGGAAAAACTCATCCCTAGTATTAGTAGATAGGATAATGGTTACTTTGGAGGAAGTGGGCAGGTTGCAACTGGAGGGGTTATCATGCAAGGGTGCTTCTGATATTCTAATAATGACCCTATTCTTGATCATCTATTTACATGGAGAATTTATATATGTGACTTTGGTACTCTTGTATGTATTTTATGCTCTAATAAAAAGTTTACACACAGAAATGTCCCAATTTAGACAGAGATAAGGTGGTGGTGTTACTGTTTCTATTTTGATGATCTTTCCAACAAATACCTTAACTTAGATATTATTTTTCCCTGCCTACAGATGAAAAACGGAAGGCTAGAGCGAGAGGTGGTGTGACCTTGACAGGGTAGTACAAGTCATAGGTAGCAGAGCCAAGACACTTGGCAGGTCTTCTGATTGCACATTCACTCCTTTTCATAATTTATAAGTAACTATAGTTCTGGATTCTCTTAAAATACACAGTATCTTGTGGAAAATAATCTTTTATAGAAGTAAAATAAAGGAAAATCCTTTATCTTCGGTCCACTTGGTCAGTGAGTCAGGGCTAATTTTCAAGCCTGTAAGTAAACACATGTCTGTCTCTGTGTGTGTGCTTTTACAGTCTTATATCATCATATGAGAGGTTGGACATTACAAATAGAGAAAACATTCAGGAATGTTTCATAAAAATTAATACTTTAAGTTTATTTATGGAGCGATCCGTTTTTAATTTATATTTTCTTATTATATCACTGGACTTTTGCCAGTTTTTGAGGTGGTCAAAACAGTCTTGTATCTAACAGTACTACTGTAATTACAATTATTAAGTACCTGTTATATGCCAGAGAATCTGCTAGGCATATTTTATTTATTTAAACCCTTAATATTAGTTATCCTTTTATTTAATAGGTGTTCAGTAGCTGTTATACAGTTTATTTTATTTAAGTGCCCTTAACCTGTTCTTGAAACTTTTATAAAACTGTGAGCATGGTTAAATCCAGTGAATGCAGACAGTGTTAGGGAGATCTCTGGGGGCTTAGCTATTATTTTTTATGAATTACTGTGCAGCTTGACAGCTGTCCTCGTGTTGACAGCTCTTGTGATTATAGCAGTTGTCAAACTCCATCTTTAAGCAGGTTGTAAATCCTGGCTTCTTCCGATTAAAACTGGGTCAGAGCCAATCACAGGTTAACTAGAGGCCAGTATTCTACTACTGTGTGCCTCACTAGTTCATTCGGAATGGTGTTTGTCTAGCAGCATATTAAAATCCTTATTTGCCAATATTTTACCTGAGTGTTTCGAGTCTTCAGATACTGCTCGTCTTGTTATTTTGGTGATTAAACATGGTCTTTGCTGAAGAGTATACTGGTATAAGTGTGGTCTTCCTTACAAATGACCTGTTAGCCTTCCCCTCCTCTCCCTCCACTGGGAATACTAATATCATTGCATCTGTGTCTCCCAGGGGAAATCAAGGCTTTTCCTTGCACGTGTAGTCATGTGATTGCAAAGTGGGCAGGCTTTGTATCCTCATGAGCCCTCAGTCTTCCACGTAAAGCACCATCTGTTCTATTCCTTCCATGCTGTTACAGGGCAGTGGGAGGAGACATTAGAGTGAAAATAAATAAAATAAAAAAGAAAGAAATTCATCATCAAAACCCTGAGGATTAATGGAGTCAGAAGGATCACTGCTCTGAATAGAAATTCATCTTCACCTGTGCCAGTGTCAGGGCTGCCTGTATGGCATTTGACAAATAGAGGTTCCCAGGGTACCATAAATTCAGCAACAGTTCTAGTCCCCGTAGACTTGCTCAAGCTTTTCCAAGATGGGCTTATGAGTGTTTTTGTGTTTCCCAGCACATTGTGGGCACCAGTATACCCCCTCATTAACTTGGTAAAATGTTAGCACTTTCCTTGTCCTTCTCTCATCTTTCCCTTTGGTCTGAAGGGGTGGGCAGCTTACACATTTTTTTTTTTTTTTTTTTTTTTTTTTCTTTTTGGTACCAGGCATTGAACTCAGAACCTTGTACTTGGCAGGCAGGCGCTTGTGCCGCTGAGCTATATCCCCGGCCCAGCTTACACATTTCTGAAAGATGACTCTACTCTGTGAATTGTACTTTACTGAAAAAGCTGAAGGCAGGGAAATCAATTAACTAGTGAATTTTGAACAAATTCTAAGTTCTCAGCACTGTGCTACATGGAGAGGAGAATAGGAAGAAAAGAGAAAGAAAAGAAAAACAGGGAGGAAGAGAAAGGAAAGAAAGAAATGGAAGGAAGGAAGGAAAAGGAAAAGAAAAAGGAAGGAAGGAAGGAAGGCAGGCATATGATCAAGTAGCTCACCATCTAATTGGGGGTACCAAGTGTATTTTTTCAACAACTATTTGTTGAGCATCTATATGTGCCAGTCTCCCACAGATACTGCAAGTGTCCTATCAGGATAAATTCACCTGTCAGGCTTAAAAGGAAGGACCCCTTTCCTTTAAGTCAGTCTTGTCTCCTTTTTTTCTCTCTGCTATAATTTCCTGATTATTTATACTGTTGTGGGAGTATATCTTTGCATAAGCCCCAGACTTGTTAGTAAAATTTTGTTTATATGGATACCACATTCCTTACTCTGAAGTACTGTCTTACAACTCTTAAATTCCAAATCTAAATCTCATTTTATAGTTAGACTTGAGCTAAAATTTCACTCACATCTGTCAAGTCAGCGAATTGCCCATTAGCATTTTCTTAGTTGGTTGGCTATAGTCTTCTAGATGTGGAACTTAAAAATTTAAGCTCTGTTGCTGGGTTGGTACCCATGATTTTATCGTACCTCACTGCTGGGAAGATCATTTCATCATACAGCATACATAAAATTAATGCCTCTTTGTCTGAAAGAGCCATCTTTCGAGTTTTCAACTATAGCACACATCCACTTAGCTCTGATCTTCACGTTAAGTATTGGGTTAAATTTGAACTAAGTATGGTCTGATAGATTATATTGGTTATTATACTGAAATACAAATTTATACACTGGGGAGTTTGTTCCTCAGATACTACTAAAAAGGCCCAAATTTAAAATTTAACTAAGTATTCCTCACAATAAGTTGAGACTGATAGCTGTGGTATAAAGGTTAAGTGGTTATTGCTCAAAATATAGTTGTTATGTAGCTGATTCTATACAGAATCAATCCGTTCTTACAGCTACTTGATATTAGGCAATGTACCTTTAGCTTTTTTCTTTTTTATAAGAGGCTGTTCTCCATGTGAATCTAATTTAGTATACAGTGATTCATGGTTAAACTCTTCAGTAATTTAAAATAAAACATTTGATTAAAATTATTTTGGGAGTCAATTTTAACTTCTTAATGTAAAAGGTGAATTGAGATTGAGCTCATTGGTAGAGCATGTGCCTAGCACATGTGAGACTCTGGGTTCAATCTCTATCACCACTAAAAAATTAACTAAAAAGATTCTCAAAGGGATGTTATAATCCTAAATGCTTTCTGTAACCTATAATGCCAAATTTTTATCCAGTGTAGCTATCCCAGTGTATACATTGAAAAGTCTAAAGAGAAGTTACCCTTGTTCTGGTGCTCTTCAGTGGTTGGCATTGTCAAAGTTTTTAATTTTTACAAATCTAGTAAGTATGAAATGTTATCTCTTGATTTTAATTTTCATTTCTCAGATCACTAATGTGATTGCTCATCTTTTCATATGTTTATTGCCATTTATGTTTCATCTTGATTAAATGCCTATATTTGCCTTTATCCCAGTTGTCCAAGCCTCATCTAATTATTAAATCTGTGATGCCAGTTTTGCCATAAATCAAGCTTCCATATATATATGCAAAATAGATGGCTCTTTGTTGATCTGTTTGTATACCCTGGGGCTAAACCATGCTACATGGTATCTTTATAATAAGTCTTAATGTCTATAGGCCCCTCCACCCCATGATTTGGACTTATCTGTGATACCCATTGGTGCCATTGTTTTTTTTTTATTTTTTGTTTTTTGAGGGGTTTTTTGGGGTTTTTTTTTTTTGGTTTGTTTGGTTTTTTGGGGGGTTTTGGGGTTTTTTTTTTTTTTTTTTTTTTTTTTAGGTTAAGAGTAGGAAAATTTATTGGAGAGCAGGGATGGGGAATAAGAATAGCTCTTGAGAGACAGGAGGGGTCCCCGAATGGGTTGCCCAGTTTCATTGTTTTTTAAATTCTATAGAGGGATGGTTTAATTACCAGTACAGTTTCTTTTCTTTTTTACATTTATAACTTATTTATTCAATTTATTTACTCACCTACTTATTGCAGTACCAGGGATTGGATCCAGGGCCTTCCTACTGAGCTACATGTGTTTTATTTTGAAACAAGGTCTCACTAAGTTGCTATATTGCCCAGGCTGGGCTCAATTTACAAATTTTAAAGGTCAGTTAGTTATACACATACCTCTGCCCAAAGACAAAGCATAATGTTTTCTTTGACACTTAAAATGCTTTTAAGCTTTTTGATGTGGTCTGCATGCCTATCATTCTGAAATATAGATGAAAGTAAAATTGATACTTACTGTATTTTTTATTCTTTGCCTTTACCCTATCCTTAAAGAATAGGGTCATAAAGCAAAAAATGTGTTTGTGTGTCTGTTTTAGACAACCAAAAAGGTAAATTTGATTTTCCTAGGATTTGAAAATCCAGCATCATGCACAGTTCTCATTACAAAGCCTGATCATCCTTCAGCCATTGTAAAATTGCTCACTGTTCAGTATTCCTCAGCACTTGCCTTTCTTCCTGGAGAGGAGTAGTTTCTCAGTCTCATGGCAGACTTGTTTTCATAAATGTCAATTTTCCTTTCAGCCGCTGCCTGTGAGTTTTTGGATATCGTGGAGCTGCTGCTCCAGTCTGGTGCTGACCCAGCTCTCCGGGACCAAGACGGCTGTGTGCCAGAAGAGGTGACAGGCTGCAAAGCGGTTTCTTTGGTGCTGCAGCGGCACATGGCTAGCAAGGCTTAATCAAAAGCCTGGAAAACCAGTCTAATATAGGATAGAACTTCAAGGATGAAAGAAAGCTGCAGAAAATAATACTTCTTTCACCACTCATCTTTGGTATGCATTGGCTAATAAAATCAGTTCTGAGGCTCTGGGATGAAGTGTCAGCAATTCATTCTACATGCATACATTCTGAGCAGCACGGTTTTGGTGATGAACATGTATACTGTGCATAATATCCAATTCTGCCAAGCATGCTCTGAAATTTATCACCGTTCTAGAAGGTGGGGAGAGGAGGAGACAGCTCATATTTTACAATATTAAACATGGCTGTCTTTTAGAAAACATACAGAAGCAAAATGTGCCCAACAGCACTGCCCTGACAGAGAAAGTTTCATGAAATACTAGTGCACAGATCAAATGACCTTGTAGTATTGTCTAGGAAGCTAAAATGTTTATTCTTTTGGCAGACAAAATTGGGAAGATGAAAAAGAAGAGAGGGCCTAAGAAAAAGAAACCAAAAGAGAGAAAAGGCAGAATTTTGTCAGATTAGGGTATCAAAGCATGGCGACAACCAAAATTACTGGAAACTTAAAAACCTTGGGCATTTTAGGATAATATTCAGTGATATTATTCTAAGGTTGAAACACAGCTTTTAGAGAATTCACCAATTAGGTCAGGATTCCTAAAACTTACCTTTACAAAATGAGAGAAGAGTTTTGTAGTGTACAGCTGCAGCCTCCGTAAACAAAGCTCAAGCCTGAACTTCTAGGCTCGGCTGGGTCTAATGGTTAATGTTAAAGTTATACAGAAGAGCTCCAGCTTTCTATTAAAAACATAGGCAAATACACTACAGTTTCTGTTGCACACTTATCTATCTTTAAATAGAAACTGTGATGTGCCACTGTGGTCTTCTGTTTTCCCCTTTAAGCCTCAAGGATTCTATCTGAAGAATTCTTTGAGATTCTTATTACATAAGGAAAATAGTTGTCATAGGAAGAGAAGTGAAATAAATGAGTTAAGATACAAACATAATCATTTAGAAGATTTTTTAATGAGTGTTACTATTAAGATAGCAAGTAATAAACTTGCTCAGTAGAGCCCTTAACAGTTGACAAAATTTTCATTATCTTGAGCTAACCTGTCCTTGCAGAACAAACTCCCCCATAAAAGAAATGAGGCATATTAATTCTGCTTGTTTTGTGATTTTTCTAGCCTAACTTCTTGCTTTCTGAAATGAAACCAAAATTACTCATCAAGACTATTCATTTTTTAAATAGTTTATAATCTGTCTATGGAAGTGATATGCATGTTAGCACATACTGAAATGTAATTCTACTAGAACGTTCTCTTCATTATCTGTTCTTTCACCACAATCCTAGCAACACTGCACTCTACTGTTACAGTAAACTTGTTCGTGTTCCACAGTAAGCAAATGGTTCTAGAAACTATGCATTAGTCACAGTAAAAGTGACCACAATGTTGCATGCAGTTTATTTTTTGTTTGTTTTTTAGTGCCAGGAACTGAACCGAGGGCCTTATCCATGTTACACAAGTGTTGTATCACTGAGCTACATCCCCAGCCCTTTTTATTTTGAGACAAGGTCCCACTAAGTTGCCTAGCCTGGCCTTAAGCTGTGACTGTTCTGCCTCAGCCTCTCAAGTAGTTTGGAATACAGGCATGAACCACCACACCCAGCTATGTGCAGCTTTTAATTATTATTTTGTGCATCTTAAGACATTAATAAATCAAAAAGAGTCTGTTCTCTTCAAATGTATAGAGTACTTATCTGAGCAAGAATCTATCCAAAAACTTTTTTCATCCCTTTGCAATTTGACCTTGATATTTCTTAGCCAAGTTCTTTATTTCCTGTTCTACCACATTTAAAACTAATAGAGGGCCGGTGAGATGGCTCAGCGGCGTAAGCGCCTGCCTTGCAAGTGCGAGGGCCCGAGTTCGACTCCCGGAACCCACATACGAAAAAGGGGCCGGTGATATCGCTCAGTGGCACGGGTGCCTGTTGGCGCGCGAGGTCCTGAGGTCGTCCCCCTGGTACCCACAAAAAAAAAAAAAAATAAAAAATAAAAAATAAACTAATAGAATATTTTAAACAAAGACTATAACTTGTTTTTTCACTAGTTTTATTTTAAAGGTTTCAATTTTATGTTCAAAGCTATGACTAAAAAACATCAATTTAACATTTTCAAGTGCATTCTAAGTAAGTTTCCAAAATCTCTGTTATCTTGTCACCAGGATCTGAATTTTCAAAAACCTTACTATCCTATAATAAGCTATAGATTATCTCTTGTGCTTTATGAGGATTTCATCCATAAATATCAGAGAATACTGGGTCTTGGTTTATTTTCATTACCTTTGAATTATTGATTTATTATGCTAGTACATCTCATGTCAACCAGATCCTGAGTTCATTGACAAAAGTTGGGGTAGATTTCACCAGCCAAAAGCATACAGTTTCCCGAAGCAGAAAGCCAGCTAGCTGACTTCTCCCAGATATGTGGGAAACTAGGTTTCCATGTAGTTGAGCAGGATAAAACCAGTTGACACTTTAATTAATTACAGTTTGATTCTGGTGTGCATGTTTTTTTCCTGGGCAAATTAGTAATGTTCGAGCCAATTAGTATCAGAAAATTTCATAGAAAACTTTTTTCTGAAGGTTAATTTGTGATTATAGACCAAGTAGAACTTTAAAATTGTGTATCAGCTTTTTTTATTTTTTTAGTGTTTACTGAAGTTGGAATTCAGTTTCCTTCATACTTGACTCAAACTCTAATTTGATATTTTCAGTGCATATGAATATTTTTAAAACTTGAGTTGCCAATGTAGTTGAAACTGGTTAGTGAGAGGACTCATAAAGTCACTAAAGACATTTGTGCCACATTTGGTAGCATTTTCTAGACTGCATACATATTGCCTTACTACTCTTACCTCATTCTCTACTTCTTTTGTCTTTTCCTGATAGCCACCTATATAGATATATATGTGCCTACACCTAAGAATGTATTTAGCCTCATTTTCCCATGTCCTTAAAAACAGATTGTAACTTTTCTTTGTCTTCATTTTCTTTCTGGAAGATACTGTGATCAGGACACGCCAATGACTAATATTTATTCATGATTGTCATTTACTTTGCTCTCTACCCACTGATCTAAGAGGTAGGAATTGCCTTCATAGTAGTCTTGATGCATGCTGTAATGAAAAATTAATAAAAGAAAAATCATGTAAACAAATAGCAAAGAAAAAGCAAAGTACCTGGCTCTTACCTTCAGAACCCTTGCTTTGTTATGGAAGATGGACCAAACATGGGAAGAAATGGCACCAAGGAAGTTTAGGAGGCAGTTTATTACATTGGTGGGCTTGACTGGGATCTCTCCCAAAGAGAGCCCCGCCCAGCGGGGTTCCAGGGCTTTTATGGGGAGAGCAAGCAGGGAGGTACAAAGGTAGATCTGGCACAGTATGATTGGAGGGTGGGGTGACGTCTCAGGTTGCTAGGAGAGTTTAAACATTTTAGGTTACATTGCAAGGCATAGGCTATATAAAGTATGGGTGATACAAAGGAAGAAATGTCCTATTACATTTTAAGTTACATTGCAAGGCCATCAGTTGTACAAAGGCAGTAAAGACAGGGGTTACATAAAGGAACATTTTAAGTTACATTTTAAGGCCATCTATTAGACAAGCTTACACAAAGAAAGGAATGTTCTGTTACCAGGCTTGTCTGGACACGGACATGTCCACCTGGCCTTGGCGGGCATCCTTGGCAGGCTTTGTTTAAAAATTTCCCTTTCAGCTTGAGCTTAACTATTTTTTTTTTTCTTTTCTTTTCTTTTTGGTAGTGTTGGGATGGAAACCCAGGCCCCTTTTGTGCTAGACAAGCACTCTGCCATTGAGCTATACCCCCAGGCCTGCTTGAGTCTTTCTTCTAACCTGCTGCTCTTAACTAAGCAAGTTCTAGATTGCTTGGAAAAGTGATGAACTACTTCTTTTACAGCAGAGCTGTACCTGATATTTTGAAGAGTTCTCAGGTCTCCTGAAGCCATGGACACCATGGGGGTCTATGAATCTCATTCAGGGCTCTTTCTCCTGCTCTTTGTCACAGCATTTTAAGAATAAGGAACCATTTGCTGACTAACAAAATTCTTACAGTTGTAAGTACTTCTGCCAGATGATATGTGTGATGTTGCCATGCATACTTGAAGGAATGGGACATGCTTTTTAAAATATATATGTATGAAATCTTTAAAGAGGCACTGGCTGAGAAGTTGGACTCTGATCTGTTTTGAACTCTGATTCTACGGCAGAACAGAAATGAGCCCCATTTTCAATTCTGTGTGACTGAGGATGACTTAGTATATGCGTTTAACATTTTTTATTTTTCAGAATGCTTTCATAGGTGTAATTTATTATCAACACAATTATCCTATAAATTAGGTAGAACAAATGTTATTGAGGCTGTTTACATGAAGAAGAGTCAGACGTATAAGCGGATTAGTTCAATTGCCCAAGTTCACAGAGATGGTGATTATGCCACAAGTAGAACAAGTCTACTAATCTCAATCCTTTCATTTAAACTACAGAACTTCTTGAAGCTTTCAAGCCTTTCCTCCATCAACCCACAGATACTTCTAGATTTACCACATAACAGGCAATGGTCTAGGCCAATGGCACCATCTTGCCTATTAGCATGACCATTTAGAGTTAACTGAATAGGTCTCAAGATACTACGTGAGGTATTTTGAAAAGGCTCATAGAATTATGAATTATCAAGAAACTAAATCCTTAAACCTATTATAACTGTATCTCTAATAAAGATATAAGGAGTCAGCAACTGGCTGCAATTGTTATCTCTTACGCTTGTCAGGTAGAAGGGTAACAACCAAAGTATAGCATCTGGAATTCTATTTTATCTTTTTTTAATGTTTCAGCATTTTCCAGCTAAAAGGTTGCTATAATCCAGTGAACCTTTCTATTAAATAGGTATTTCTTAGCTTCCTGCCAGATTTAACTACTTAGCTATGGGTTATTATTTCATGTACAGTACATGATCTCTAAGATTAATGAACAACGTATATGGCTGTAGTAGAGTTGAGCATGAGTTGCCAAAAGGTTTAGAATCCAGACAAATACATGCTTCAGTTGAACATGAATACTTTTTAATACTTTTTAAATTAAAATATGAAGGCTTTTGTCAAACTTCAAGGCACTTAAAAAATCTTTTCATAAATGTTTATCACCAAACAGTTGTATAATCCACCACCTCCAATATAGTAATGAAAATATTGAGTTTAAATATGCATGAATGAATTTCAAATTCCAAACCCTGAGGTGATTTTGGATTACATATTTTCATAAAAGTTATAAACTATATTTGAACAATTCTAAGATGCCAGTTTTTTCACATTAACATATCCAAAATCAAATATCTTTTTCAGACAATGGAATGCCATAGTTGAATTGGTAGTATTTTTTTGTTGTTGTTTCTTGTTTTTTTTCCTTAATGATACATAAACTAAAATATCTTCCTTTCTCCATCAGTAAAAAGCTCCCTGGCCCTAAAACCCAAATCAGGGAATTCACAAGTTATATGCTGCTTTGTATTCAGAGCAGAATCTCTCTTGCTGATTTTCTTCGTACAGATCTCAGAAGGAAAATTAGTTAGCAATGGGTTTAAAAAAACACATGGAAAACATAGGAGGGGCTTCCCCCTCAACAGGCATTTTCTCATAGTGGAACTCTGGACACTGAGTGTGGGCTTCTCTCCTAGGTGGGAACTGAGCATTGAACCTAGAACTACTGCATGCAGTGGCTGAATGTGTGGGACTAGAAAGGCGTGAAGGAGTAAAAGGGTGACGACTCAACGGGCTGCCCATGGCAGCAGCAACAAATTCATCTACATTGCAGCCAGCATTTATTTTTCCTCTCACTTGTGTAGCAATCCTGGCTTCCATTTTAATATTTAGGAGGTAAGTTCAGTTGATGGACACTGTGTAATAAAAAGCTCTTTTAAAGTATGTGCAGAAGGGCCGGTGAGATGGCTCAGCGGCGTAAGCGCCTGCCTTGCAAGCGCGAGGGCCCGAGTTCGACTCCCTGATCCTACATACCAAAAAGGGGCCGGTGATATCGCTCAGCAGCACGGGTGCCTGTTGGCGCACGAGGTCCTGAGGTCGACCCCCCGGTACCCACAAAAAAAAAAAAAAAAGTATGTGCAGAAGCACGCACACAGGATAAAAAGTAGCACCACCAGTGCCCATGGCTTTTGTAGAGTACATTTGTGAAGCCCAGAGCTTAGTCCTGGATATGTTTTTAGCTCTGTTTGTGAGTTTGGAACCTTTCCAAAAAAAGAAGAGAAAGACATATATTATTGTTTATAATCTGCTTTATTCCTCCAAACCTGGAGTGAACAGACTTGTGGATTGCTGTTTAAATCCCTCAGTGCCTTTAACTACCGATACAGAAAGTGGTTAATGCGCATTCTAAACGAAGCTTGGCATCCACTCCAGGAAATCACTTTAATTGAGAAGCATTAAATGTTAAAATGATTTAAAAAAAAAAAAAAAAAAAGGCCAGCACACATATTGAGTATAAAAGTCCTGGCCACCAGTAATACAGTTTCTTGGTTATCATACGCCTCCAGCCTGGTGAGCTTTAAGCCCTGCAGTTGACAGGTGTTGAAAAAGTGACTTTAATTCTCTAGGCCGCTCTCTGCAGGCAGCCACCCATGAGCTGGCCAGCGAGCAGGCAACCTTCAAGGACTCCACTTTAGAGGAGGGGAGTGGCTGTCAGGTTTATGAATGTTTTTCTGCAATAATAAACTAGTCCCAGGTGACTAAAATACGAGATTTAACCCCATAAGTCCTTGCCCAGGCTTTCCATTGCTGTCCAGAAGCCATCTGTTGAAACCTATTTACTATTTTAATGGCCTTTAAAAAAAAACTGCTTGTTTCCAATTCAAGTGTGTGCCAAGACTACTTTTTTGGGTCTACGTTTATCTTTCATAAAGCAGTACCCAGCCTTTCCCAAATCCCTAAACCCCTCCCAACCACAGGAGATCCTGGTCCAGGCTTGGCAAGCTAGAGGAATCCAATAAATCTTTTCTTAAAAAGCCCCTAGGGACAGCTCAGCCTCTATCAGTCTTGTAAACTGACCAGTTCAGTGGTCCACTGAGCAATCCAGGGTGTAAGTCAGTGATGTGTAGATGATTTTCTCCTAGGAGGCCCTCCCGTGGTCCTGTTTTTGACCGTATCAATGTTTTGAGAAGGGAAAATGTGCATCTTATCAGGTACAGCCTGTGATTTGTTTGATTTAATTATAAAACAAACTAGTTTGTGTATAGTATCTAAATTTGATTTTTGTGTTTGGGGAAAGGACCAAAATTTTTAAAAATCACCAAAAGAAAAGAGTGCTAATGGGAAATCCTGAAATCACACTGGCAGAAATAGGTAAAAAAAAAATGAATGAAAAGTCATAAAGAGGGCAACCCATTCAGGACCCCTCCTATCTCTCAGGAGTTATTCCTATACCCCATTCCTTTTCTCCAATAAATTTTCCTACTCTTAAAAAAAAAAAAAAAAAGTCATAAAGATAAATGTTACATGCAAAAGCCCATGTCTGCTTTCTCTGAAAGGATATACTCTTCCTAGAGCAGGAGCTAATTATTTAAAAGAACTTTATTTAATAATTTGGATGTTTTTATGATCCCTTTTAGAAGGATCATAAAAATTTCCTTTGTCCTAGTGACTTGGCCCCATTTTATACACATGGTTGTCCCTCTTCCTACCTCCATAGTATTTCTCCAACAGCAGTGACCAAACACTGTTTACCTCCCTGCGACAGCCATGATCCAGATAATTATCCAAGCTGAGCTTGATCACTGTTCCCTGCATTAACCAGGCAAAGGGACTTTATGAAGAAAGGCACTAGGAATTTTGTTTTTTGTTTTTTGTTTTTGTGGGTACCGGGGGGTCGACCTCAGGACCTCGCGCACCAGCAGGCGCCCGTGCCGCTGAGCGATATCACCGGCCCCTTTTTCGTATGTGGGTTCCGGGAGTCGAACTCGGGCCCTCGCGCTTGCCGGGCAGGCGCTTAAGCTGCTGAGCCATCTCACCGGCCCGGCACTAGGAATTTTGAATGATAACATTGAAATAACATCTAAGGGAGTGTAGCAAAGGATTAAACATTTTTCTTTTATGTTATGAAGGACTATTTTTAGACCATATCTGAAGAATTAGATCTAAGGAAGTACATTCAGATATGTTGAAGCTCATCTCTCCTAATGATTTTACTTCTAGCTTAGCAATTGGTTCAAATTCACAGCATTGTCTTTGATCTCTTTCTAGCCTTATGCGATTTTAGCTGAATAGAATCCTGGGCCTAAGGAAAAAGAATGGAAACACTGACTATTGAGCCTACATTTATTCCCCTGAGTGGATCTTATTTAATGCTTTCTGGCCAGTTGATTTCTTTATTCTCCTTTAAGCAGTTGCTCTTCTCTGAAGTCTGTGTCAGAAAGAAAATCTGTTCAGGAGCTGCTTTCCAGTGACCAAACCAAAAAAGAAAACAGATGGAAGGGAGGAAGGAAGGGAGGGAGGGAGGGAGGGAGGGAAAGGGAAGAAAGGAGAAGGGGAGGGGAGGGGAGGAGAAGGAAGAGAAGGGAGGGAAGGGAAGAAGGAAGGGGAGAGAAGGAGGGAAGGAGGGATGAAAAAGGCAGGGAAGGGAGAGAGAGCAAGCAGGAATGCCACACACAAAATGACAGAGATGTTGGCACTACCACTGTCTGAAGAGTTTCAGAATTCATTCCAAGTACTGCAGGATAACTAATAGCTGTGATAGATGAGTTCCCCCTGCCCATCCTCCCTAGCCAGACTAGGGGCACTGTCCAACTTTCTGCAGTGATAGAAATGTTTACTATCTGTGTTGTCCAAATACCTTAGCCACTCGTCAGAAATAGCTATTGAGCACTTAAAATATGGCTAGAGTGTTGCTAAACTTTTAGTTTTATTTCATGTTAGCCATTTTAAGTGTATACAGGCATGTGAGCCTTGTAGCTACTATATTGGACAGTGAAATTGTTCGGATCTTCAGCCACACAGTGGTTATCACTAATAGGAAAAGTATGCTCTAATATTTCCACAATGAAATCCCAGTTCTAAAGAAATCCTATGTCTTTGTAGTTTTTTGTTCTTGTTTAACAATTTTAAGGGCTGGCAATATAGCTGGGGTAGAGCACTCACTAGCACACGCAAGGCCCTGGGTTCAGTCCCCAGTACCCCAAAACAAAAAAGTGTTATTCATTCCAGCTAATTTCAGGGCTTACACACTAATATATCTCCTGCAGAGAAAAAACCTATGTGGAAACTTTCCTGGGAAATGCTTGCCCAGGAGTCCAGATGAGGTATTTCTATCCTCTTGCTCGCCTCACCCAAATATAGATATTTGCACATCTTTAAGGAAAAAGTTGTAATTGTGAATTTGAATGTGACAGGACAAACAGTAAAAATTACGTGGTCCACAGATTTTTTTTTTCTGCCCATTCTATTAAATCTAAGGACAAAAGATTGTGCCCCCATGAAACTGCTATTAGCAAAAGCAGACAGCCTCTTCCACTCAATCCTTTATTAAGTAATTCTGGTATTTCATGGCTTTAAGTAGTTCTGGCTTTTGGAATTACATTTTTGGTTTCCTTCTGGTGATAAAAGGATCCCACTCTCAGCTCAGCTTTCTATTCTGTGTCAAGAGAAAAAATGTCCAGAAAACCAAATGAAAAGCAAGACACATCAGCTTCTAAAGAATTTCCATATTTATTTTACACAGTTTTACCATACACATCTCATGCCAACATACAGGAGGCATATACAAACGCGCCAGCTTCTGCTTTCCAAAGTCACGTGGCAATAAATAAGAGTGGGTCCTTTTTGTTCTTTTTCTTTTTTTTTTTTTTTCCAGGACATAGGACTTTATTTTTAACTGTACAAAATTTACACTGGGAAGAATGAGGGCAACAATCCAGAGCAGAGAGGATGTGGGACCTTGAGGTCTGAATGCAAACTCAGCGCAGCTTCTGGGGTCCTGCAGCCCTAAACCTGCTGGTTAGGCTGACCACAGTCCTCAAGCAGGAAAGTACAATGTGGTCCTTGTCTCTAGGTGGGCAACAGGTGAGCGTGGGGGTGTCCTGTCCACCTGTGCTCTGCCTCTAAGCAAAGAAATGCTTGGTGCACCTCCCAAACCTGCAGCTGTCTCCTCACCAGAGCGAGCAGCATGAAACTGTGCTTTTAGTGTGGTCCTACCGAGCAGAGTGCGGATGGGATGACTGCTGAGCTCTCTCTTTTTGGCTCCAATCACTGTTAGCGCAGTTGGAGCGACTACTGCAAAAAAGGGCCAATTGACCAATCCAAGAAAGAGAGAGCCAGTGATGTGCTTTTATTTAGCTTTCAGCATGCCCAGTACCCGTCAGCAGCAGGCAATAAAACAAAACTCATTTCCGCTTAATTGAATTTTTCTTCATCTCATGGTTTCCAATTTTTAAAGTGCAATGTTTAAAAATGAGCTTCCTCAGGCCTTCCGGACTGTGCTGGCTGAGGAGGTGTGGTCATTATTTCCCTGGTTATAACCAAGGTGTCAGTTGTGGCATGTGGGAGGAGCTGTGTGGGGGTTTAGGTATCATGGTGGACTGTCGCAAAACACAGCATTTGCTAATCAGAAGCCTTGAACACCTCCTGAAAGAAGGCAGTTCTTAGGTGTTTTTGTTTTTGTTTTCAATACTGGGGATTGAACCCAGGGGCTACATGCTAGGCAAGCGCTCTACCACTGAGTTAAATCCCCAGCTCTTTTTCACTTTTTCATTTTGAGACACGGTCTTGCTAAGTTGCCCAGGCTGGCCTCAAACTTGAGATCCTCCTGCCTTAGCCTCTTAAGTAGCTGGGATTATAGTGTGCCTGGCTTCTACAGATTTTTTTATACTTAGTTGGCAAAACGAACTTAAGAATGAAGCTGTAACAGCCTCCAATTATATCACTAGATTTTATGTTTTAAAGTGGTATAAAAAAATTTTAGAGGCTGGTGAGATAGCTCAGCGGCATAAGCACCTGCCTGGCAAGCGCGAGGGCCCGAGTTCGACTCCCGGAACCCACATACGAAAAAGGGGCCGGTGATATCGCTCAGCGGCACGGGCGCCTGCTGGCACGCAAGGTCCTGAGGTCGACCCCCGGTACCCACAAAAAAAAAAAAAATTTTTAAGGACTTTGCCAAATGCTTTTCCTAGGTCACAATTTCCCTATATTAATTCTGCTATATTAAATCTCAGGACCAATGTTATCAATATGGTAGTTGATGTTCATCTAATATTTGTTCATAACAGATGAGCAAGAAAGAAAAAGCACAAAAACTGAAAGGAATTTGCCAGAGGTTGTACAGCAAATCCTTGAAGGGTTAGCGAAAACCACTTTCCGACAACATGATTTAACCATTGGGCCAGTTAGCCTTTATTTGATTTTTTTTTCCCCCATGGTTTTATTACTTTGGGGCAAATACAGAGTTCACCGAGTTAGCCGCTCATTTCTCATGTTTGCTTCCAGTATTACCACTGGGAATTCAGGGTGGGAGGCGGAGGGGATGTTAATTTGTTCCAGTATTCAGACGCTTCCTCCTCAAGCCTACGGGGCAGGCACTGCATATAGTAGTTGTTAACTGGTCTCTTAGAGTCAAAGATAGGCCCAAATATTGTAAATGCCTCTGTCAGGTCTCATGTCATTTTTTTTAATTTATGCATGTCATTTAGCAAGGGGAAGACAACTACTGGGTAGTACCTGCTACCCCAATAATATAGACTACCAGGCAGTAGAGGAGTGTCTCCAAGAGAATCTAAAGGAAATGTCTCGATCCTCCCCATCTCCAAACCACAGAAGAGCCAGGGAACAGTCTTGATGTGCAGTGCTCATCGGTGGCACCAGCCCATCTGTCATGCAAACCCAACTTGTAGGAAAATCATCTCAAATCTAAGCCCTGTCATGGCTGTGCTTCTGATTGGGCGCCACTGCTTGCTGTTCTCTAGGGAGGCGACTCTGGGGAAGGGATTTAATGCTCTCCTGGCTTTCTGGTCAGTAGTCTCTCAAGATCTTTTCCAGGTAGCCAGCCCAAATGAAACCTAACGCTAATTTCACTGCGCTGCCCGCTGAGTTCCTCAGAAGACTTGTTTTATTCGTATGAATGAGGACCCCTCCCGTTCTTCCGTCATTGAATGAGGAATATGATGAACTCATTTACAAAAACAAAAACTGGTCAGCTTAAATTGATCTGCAGCAGTTCTACACAATCACCAAAAATATGAAGTGCCTCTGATCCTATGCGATACTAAGCTAAATCGTCAAGGTGACACAGTCACCTGGCTGACACAGCTTTTCAACTGGATTGTCCAGCATAGGTTTTCACCTGTGTATTATGAGCAGCCTGCTGAGAATGGTGTGTTTAAGAAGCTGGTCTCCAGACAGTTGCAATTTCCTTTCCTTCACATGGCTTGTTCTCTAGCGTTTGTGTCTCCATCCCCAAGTGGCATTCACATTGTTGGGGAATTTCAGTAGCACAGAGTTGGATAGACACCACCATCCGTAAATATGGAACCTCAAAAAAGTCTGTGTTTGCAGACTCCCCAAGCAAAGATCAGGGCAGTTGCAGCCCACCCAAAAGCAAGGGTACAGTACAAAACTGATCAGAGAAGAGGCAGCCTGAAGGCTGATCCAGGAACTTACTGATTCCATCCTTTAAAGAAACTTAATTGAACTAAGTATAGTCTTGAAGAGGGCTTACAAATGATACAACAGTCTTATTTCTTCCTTTAGTCTGCCTACCACACACCTAAATCTCTGCAGTCCTCAAAATGTGATCCACCATTCACAGAAGGAAGGGTCTCTAGGGCTTTTGGTCTCATATGAAAGAAAGGCAATGCCCTCTCACCCTTTCCTACCCCCACTGATCTTAAAGGACTATGGAGCTAGAAGAAGCAAACCATGCTTTCCCAAGGGGCAGGAATAAATTCCAGCTGGCTACATTTCTAGCTGCAAACTGGAGATTTGGAATTCTCAAGAGAGCATCCTGATAGCACAGAAGTGCAGCCTGTCACAGAGTGGCAGCTCATAAAGCAGGGACTGGCCTTGCCTTGCAGGCTTAGTGACATGGAGGAAGTCCGTGCATTGCCAGTGGCCGGAGAACTCTGGCTTTTTGAGTGCAGCCTGGAGCCCAGGCCATGGCACAAGTCCAGCCAGCAACCCAAAGAGATGCAGCCCAAGGACCACTTGGAACCCTTCTGACAATTTTAAGCCTGCTCCCTAAATTATTCCTTCCAACCAAACTTGGCCAAAAAATATTGCTGGTTCCTGGAAGCAACGAAGATTGTCCTCCATCTGAGTCAACTTGTTCAGCAGAGGACACTTTCACTTTTAAGAGGGAGGAGGAAGACTTGAAAGCTCATCTAAACCAACTCCCTCAAAGCAGACTCTCCAGATTTCATTTTACCCCACAAGGGATGGGGATCTCCGGGAGACTGGCATCTGCCCAGGAGGCTGACCAGACTGCACGCTTAGAATCCACATGTATGCACATTTTCACTGATTGTCCTTCTGCTCTCTCCACGGCCCAGCTTTGGTCATTTTGTAGCCCACATCCTATCTGGGGGAGTAAATGATACAAGTAAATTTAAAAGGCACACTGTGCACCAAAGAGACTCAGCGGCCAGTCTGTGAAGGTCAGGGCCTCTCAGCTCCAGCCTCAAGAGTCACCTGCAATGAAAACCACTTCTCGCCATCAGGGATTCAGTGATATAGATGGGATTTCTTAAAAACCAAAACTGATAAATATTCTCTGGTTTGTACTTCTAAGTGAGAAAGAAGTCATATTTTCACAGCAACAAACAAAAAGGGAGGGGGCATGTTTTTAGTATCAAACTGTGGCCATCAACATTTCCACCAACCTTTAATAACTGACTTTAATTTTGAAAATCAGGGTTTAACCAGGGTGGTCCAGAAATCATTTTATTATACTGGGGATGCGATGCCTCTACCTCAGGAACCTCGGTTCTGGTGAGAGCAGTGGTTTGGGAGGCATTGTGTGAGACACAGCAGTTGCAGTAGAGATCCCAGGGCCAAGGTGGCCTGTCACAGTCACCTCATGTCACCAAAGCACTAAGCAGCCGAAGCCTCTAAGCAGGGCGGGAGGGGAAAGAGCCAACAAATCAGCATCCCTAGAGCTCTAGGCTGTCCACCCCTGAGCTACGTGTGAGACGAGGCCGCTTTCCCACCACCTCCCAAGAAAGCAATGCCCTAATGTGGTTTCACAGCCTTCTAGAAATCAGCAGAGGAATTCCATTGAAAATAATGGAAATTCACATTGGTGCACCTTTGATCCTTAAGAGCCAAGTCTCTTTTGATCCTTGAAGATATTCTCTTAAGCCAGGACAGGATGGGGAGGAGAGAATTTTAAAAAGGAGGATGATCCATTTCATCGAGCCAAGAGGCGGGGCTAGTTGGAAAGTCGGGATAGCCTACACTGCTTCCTGTGGAGATGTCAGAGGTGGGTCCCCCGGCCATGGCTCTCAGTGTCTGGCTTACTCCCTGCCCTGCATGCGCAATGATGCCCAAATTACTGTCCACCGTGTAATCCAGCCCATTCAGCAAAGGAGCGTGGGATGGCAGGGATGATATAGAGGATGGAGACTGGGGGATTCCATAGGGGCTCCCATCCCTCAAGTCCTGATAGGATTGTCCTGTCCCGTCCATGGAGAAGCTCCCATTCATTAACTGTCCGCCTGTAACGTCCCCCACGTTGCCATAAATCCTATTGGTGTGGCCAAGTTCTGAGAGAATTTGATCCTCTGTGGACAAAAGAATGGAGATTTATTGTCAGCTGCCAGGACTGTAGTGGTCCCTGCTCTTCACAGCCTAGGAATACACATGACCAGGAAAGATGCCCAAACGCATCAGCTGCCTTCCTGCCAAGCACAGGTCAGACACCAATATGTCAGTCTGATACCCAGAGACTAACCTGAGTCAAGGCAAAAAAACATAAGAGACACCTGCAAAGACTAAATTCCCAGGTCCCAGAAAGGTGAAAAATGGTGAGCTTTGGGGTCTTGTGTGGTTCATGTACTAAGATACTCAGGCTACACTGAGGAGTACGAATTCCCAAGGTTTGCTGGGTTGTGTTATCCACATCACAAATGGAAACTACTTGCTGGCAAGATTTATTCTGAAAGCTTTCAGGCTAAGAAATGTGCTTGGTTGGGAGTCAGGTAGCCCATGTAGTAAGGGCAGCTGAGGACCACTCTTAGACATGTGTACAGAATCCTTCTGGTCTACCTGGAAAAGAGGTTCAATATCAAAGGGTTTGGTTTCTCTAGTAAGCTCTTCATATAGGACAAAGAATGACTTGATTAAGGCAAATAAACTCCCTCTTGTTTCTTGAATTCTTCAAGGGGAACTAGTGAGATCTTTGCCACATGAAAGAATGCAGCTCTCCAACAGAGTTGAGCAGTTTTAGTCTTAAGAATAAAGGGTTGTTTATTATTTAGAATAACCAATGATATGTTAATGTAGGACCCACCTGCACCCAATAGAAAGGAGCTACAAAACGAGATTTAACAATTCCAGCTATTCCAGGTATGGCTTTAGACAGCTACAGTGAGATTAAATGTCTTTCCCAATCCTGTTAAGAGGTCCAGAAAATGAGCATAAGGCAACTTATTCCAGCCTCTGTCCCACAGCGTGCTTTTTCTGTTTCTACCATGGCCCATGCATCGATTCCTATATAAATGCTCCCATCCTATACCAACACCCATGCTTCTGAGCCCCCATTCTGCCCATGAAAATAAAAAGACAGTGGGGAGCTCATGCCCTTCAAAGGGAGCAGGAAGGTGAGGCCTCAGCTGCACCATAACAAGGGCCCTCTGTGGGAGCCACGGGCCACAGCCTTCCACGTGTTCAAAATATGCTTAGCTTTCCCAAGCACATTACAGCTGGTTGTATTCACTGATCCCCATGACGGCTCTGTGAGATGGGCAAGGAGTTGGTATTACCATTTATAGATGGGGAGAATGAGGCTCAAGAAACCAATCACTTGAGCCGGTGAGATGGCTCAGCGGCTTAAGCGCCTGCCCGGCAAGCGCGAGGGCCCGAGTTCGACTCCCAGAATCCACATACGAAAAAGGGGCCGGTGATATCGCTCAGTGGCACGGGCGCCTGCTGGCGCGCGAGGTCCTGAGGTCGACCCCCCGGTACCCACAAAAAAAAAAAAAAAGAAAGAAACCAATCACTTGACAGAGCCACAGTGGAAACCAGGTTTCTGATTCCTAGTTCAGTACTCTTCCCTTCCCCCAACTGAATACCTTCCACATTTGAGGACTCAGTAACTGAGAACAGGTATGATTATTTGCCAACAATCTGAGGATCCACAAGATGTAGTAATTTGCAGTGTTGCCAATGCACATATTTAAATATAGTGCATGCTGCAAAGCTGTGTGCAGAGGACAGGATGGAGTGAGTGGTGGGCTAAGGGATCTCAGAAACAGCAAAATCTCCATCTCACATGCACTCACAGTATTGTTTTCTCAGGACAGGGGGAACCAACAGGTCATTCTAGGGGATTGTGGGAGGAGGCCAATGTCCCCACAAAGGGGAGTACAGGAGCAGGGCTGGGGGAAAAGGCCTGTGTTCACAGCTGCATGGGCTGGTGAGGGCACTCTGTTGGCAGAAAAAGGGAAGCCTCAGGGCCACAGGACAGCCATGTCCCAGGGAACCCAGCTTTTATATCTAAGCAACAGCACTCTCATTTTCTACTCCTGATCCCACCATAAAGGGCCACTAATACCTCCCACCCCACACACACACCTTGCTGCAAGTCTTGGGGAAACACCTCTGCTCAGGGAGGGAGTTGTTGGCAAGGCCTCAAGAAAGATACCTCCTGCCTGCCAGGGATTACTGTTCCCCAGGGGACTTTCCTTGAGACTCGGCCTCACCCCTCCAGCCCAGCTCACCTCGGAAGCTCAGCTCACTGTCACTAACCCCACAGTCCTCTGCAGAGCTCTCCTTCTCCTGCTTGCTGCCTCCCCGGCTCCTCTTGACGCTCTTATAGAACTGCCCCCAGCGATGCCGCCCTGCATCCTTCTTCAGGCGTTTCTCCTTGGCCCTTCTGTTCTGAAACCAAACCTGCCACAAAGCACAAGGGACACACTCAAGGGGCATCTACCACAAGCCAGAAACCTCCAGGACTCCCAGAGAAGGTGGCTAGGAATGGACTGGGGCCTCAGGAGAGTGCAGGACGCCCTCAGCCTCTGGATTCTGGCAAATGCCGTGGGGGATCAGTGAAGCCATTCACCAGGTGACTTTCACTCATGTTCCCCAAGTCTCCCTAAGGTAGAGGGCAGAGACACAGGGTCCTGGCTCTGCATACCATCCCTTCCTGCTAGAGGCCCAGCTCCCTAGAGAGCAAAGAAGTACTAGCATCTCACCTGTACGACCCTCATGTCCAGGCCTGTCTCGGAGGAGAGCTGCTCCCTTACATGCCGGGCAGGCTTGGGAGAGTTCTTGTAGGCGTTCTTTAACGTCTCCAGCTGCTTCGCTGTGATGGTGGTCCGCGGCCGCTTTGCTCCTGCCTCGGAGTCATCTGCAGTGAAAACCACCTTCCTGAGATCAGCCCATCTGAAACAGCTGGGTCTCTGCCCACCTTCCCTCCTTCCCCTTCTAAGTGCACCTGCTCTGGGCAGGGCAGTGGAGGAACAGTCCCCACCCCACGGGGACCCCATGGGGACCCACTCCTGCAGTGCAACCTTCCACAGAAGCCCATTGTCCTGTCTCCCCTCAGCTCCCAGCTTCTCCCTTCCGGGTCAGCCCAGCCTCTCAGAGGCTTTTCATCAGCCTGAATATGAACAGTTCCACACATCGCCTATCATGGAAAACACTCTGCTTGGACATCTCGGGAGTCATTCCCAGGGCTATAAAGGTCAACTGGCCAAAGTGAAGTAAGCGCATACTCTATACCAGGGCGAACTGCAAGCTGTGCATGCTTTTAGTTCTCACAGTTCTTGGAGTCAGAAGACCTGGGTTCCACCTTTTTGATGAGTGAGTGATGGGGCCAGCAACCTCGCCCCTCTGAAGCCTAGGGGCCACACTGCCTGCCCTGCAAGGGCAGCGTGTTCTAGGAACTGCACAGTTGTGCCGCTTGGGCCACACTACACTCATGCACATGGCAGAGGGTAGAGGCCCCATGTCCTTTCTTCTTGCACTGTTTTCTTCTCCAGCAGAGCCACTGTCATCCCAGACTGTTCTCAACCCACTCCCTCCCTAGAGTCCCCTGGGTAGGGGGCATCCAGAGCCTTTCGGCAATTGCTTAGAGAGCAATGCCAAGACAGAAAGACCTCCAAAATGCTTTAAATTCTGTCAGGAGGAGTCAGTCCCTTCTGCTCATATTTATGGGGTTCACAGCATGACATTGTTTGATGCAAATTTGAATTATGCAAATATGAAATGATGTAGTTTTAATATATATACAGTCTTTATGTATAAAATTTGAAATAACAAAACTATCATGGGGGGAATGGTGGTGCATGCCTGTAATCCCAGCACTCTGAGAGGATGAGGTGGGAGGATCATGAGCTCAAACTAGGCAATTCAGAAACTTACCAAGACCCTGTATCAAAATAAAAAAGAAAGAGAGAGAGAGAAAGGAAAAGAAAAGAAAAGAAAAAAAAGAAAAGACAGAAAAAAGGCTGAGGATGTAGCTCAGTGCAAAGGCCTTGGGTTCACTCCCCAGTATAGCAAAAAAAAACTATCAAAAAATGTGAGCCAGGTGTAGTATTGCACACCTGCAACCCCAGCTATTCAGGAGACTGAGTCAGAAGGATCAGTTGAGGGCCAGGGATATAGCTCAGCAGCATAAGTGCCTGCCTGGCAAGCCCAAGGTCCTGAGTTCGAGTCCCAGTACCAAAAAAAAAAAAAAAAGTTGTAGTGTTCAGAAGGATCAGCTGAGCCCAGGAATTTGGGACCAGCTTAGGCAATACAGCAACACCCTATCTCAAAAAAAGTTTCAATTGATGGAGAATCATTTAATTTCAAAACAGGCTGGCCCAGTAAATTAGAAATTATTGTCACCACAGCCAGATGACAATGCCCCTGGGGTAGTACCTGTCACTCTAGTTGGTGGCCCTTAGGTTATGCACCACTGCTTATGTGTACAAGACTTTCTTCTTGAGATTATGGGGACTATTATGCTGTTATTTTAACATTCACTGTTATTATAATTTAAGATCTTTTTTATATCCTATAACAATGTCATCCAAGTATTCATTAAGTAGCGGTGGCAGTGCTTGTGCTGAAAAATGTACCCAAAAATCAATAACTTTGGTGCGGAAGTTAAATGTGATAAAACACTATAAGGAAGGCCAAGCAAGACCATGATACCCTGGGCTGTTAATTTAGGAAAGAGCATTCAGCAAGGTACAGAGACAATGCTGAGAAAATAAAAAGTAGCATTAAGGCAAAGATGCATTTCACCAGTTATGGATTTGTGTGCTAGCAGAATACAGCCCCCTCTACTTTTTCACGTTAATTCCTGTGGGAAAATTAGTCTTAACATGTGTTAGTTTTGAATTATGCAAAGTCTCCCAGAACTTGTCCCTGGCATAAAATTTAACCTCATTATATTGAAAATGCAGATAGCCAAGGAGATAGAACAAATGAACAAAATCATTCACATTAATGGGCAAACAGCTGATATTAGATCCTTTGTTGAGCTCAAGGGAGGGAATTATAAGCCTGAAAGAAGGTTTAGGGTAGCAAAGAGAAATTAAAACAAGTTAAAAGACAGTCAAGCATCCTACATAGATAAAGGTCCCCTGCTGCACCAAGGGTCACTCTGACCACAGCACAAGAAGCCTAGAGAATGTGTCAGAGGTGCCTTCAGTTGCTTTAGGGCATATCACCTGCTGTCTGCATGTCTCTTCCACATTGGTCTCACTCTTATTTAACATCCCATTCACAAGCCTCATCCTGCTTAAACCTCAGGAGACAGCCCTGTGTGCCCCGTGCTGTTATCCCCCTTATTTAGCCAAGTAACTAAGACTCAGCCAATCACCCAGCTTGCCCCAAGGAGCTCCAAGTTTGTGAGGACAGCCATCCAGTTTCTGCTGTTCAACCCAGTGTCTTCCATTGTCCTACAGAGGTCAGCTATCGGGTGAATACGCTTTCAGAAAAGAATGAGCCCCATGATGTCATTCTTGCCACTCCATCTAGATTATGACCAGTCTCCATTTGGGTCTCTCTTGTCTACAGTCATCTACAGCACAAGAAGATACTGAGCCCAGAGCACCCGGGGTCTCTGACAGTGAGAACCAGCACAGCCCCAGGAGAGGCAGAGCCTTGGCGATCTCTGGCGAAGAGCGTCAGAGTCGCGAAGGTATCTCATTATCACTAAGTCCATCTGCACTGACAGCTTATCCCTGACAAGCCAGCTCTCCCGTGACATCCTAGTGGACTCCAAGGCAACAGCATGGGGTTATCAGGAGCCAGAGTAGACAAGTGCATGGAGGAGGCAAAGAGCCTTGGGATGGGTCAGCAGAGGCTGCAGATCTCTGCAGGAAAAAGACCAGGTCCTCTGTCTACCTGGAAAGGACAGAGCTATGGAGATGGTGGGAGAGTAGGACCCCAAAGAGTGAGGAAGCCCCTGCCATGGGCATCCCTGCCCCTTCCTGCCTCCTGGCAAAGCCAAGCTTGGCCCAGGTGGATCACCAGAAGGGCCCCTACAAATTATCTCTGCCTCTTCACCACAGACCCCTTATTTAATGGTTCATTTATTAAGCAACAAACTAATTTCCCATGTATTGTTTGGATACACAGTGTGTGAGCCCAGGAAAGATCTGGAAGGAGATACATAAAATTGTTGGTGCCCTTTCTTTCTTTCTTTCTTCCTTCCTTCCTTCCTATCAAGCCCACAGCTTTCAACAATGGCCGCTTTCCACAGTAAGTAACACCCTGAGTTGATAAAAATCCTAGTAAAAGGATCTTGATGTTTCATGAGTTCATGATGCTGAGATTTCTAGCTTTGGTTTGGCCAAACCCCAAATTCAGATCTTCCTCCCAAGGGTCCACCTGCGAGTGAGGAGCTAGGGGTGGGGCTGCAGGAGGGAGAGCCGGCTCAGCCTCACTGAGGGGAGCACAGGGGAAAGTGGACAGACCGTGGCTGCCCTAAAGCACGGCATGGACAGCAAGAGCAGCGGCCACCCTGGCTGCCAGCTAAGGCAGGTTTCCAGGTGTGGCTACTAAAGGCTTGCCTGACTCGGGCCTCTGCCTGAGCCAGGAGCTCCCTGCAGCAGTTCAGGCAAAGGCCCTAAGGCAGAATGGGGCACAGTGATAAGGTTGAACAGGGGTCCTCCCCATACATAGCCCCCTCTTCCCTCAGCAGACTGATCAGGCACTTGCTCCACATCAGGTGAGGCCGTCAGGAACCTCGGGAGTCAGCACCCCTGAGTTCCTGGCATTGAGAAACCCAGTCTCGGGGGAGCTCAGAAACAAGAGAAACACAATTGTCCCCGGAAGGGTGACACAGGCCAGTGCTGGGCTGTCACTACAGCTTTTGAGGCACGGAGGTGCTGAGGTAAACTGTGCACCCCAACATGCAAAGCTTAGAAGCAGCCCCACGAGTCCACTGTGGACCAAGCTCCCAGCTAACCCTCAGCACTCCCAGCCCAAGGCAAGGAGCTACCAAGATGACAAGAAGGTCCCTGGCTGTCCCAAGCCCACCATCTGGCATGGGAGACAGGCACACTCTCAGAACCATGGCTTGCTTAAAGCTTTAATAAAGCAGCAAATGCTGGTGGGTTGGGCATGTTCAGAATTAACTCTAACCATGGTGCTCTGGGAAGGCCTCCAAGGGAAGCCGAGTGTGACAGGGCCAGGGGGCTGGGCTCACAGGGAAGGGTGGGACAGTGAGAGAAGGGCACCTCGGGCCAAGGGTACGGGCTGGACAAAAGCCTGGAGGGGGACCTGCAGGGCAGTACTGCTTACCGTTTTGTTTAGCTGTCTCATAGTCTTCCTTGCACACCAGCCGCCCATCCTCCATGAGGTAGAACTCGTCCCCCGTGGCCAACTGCCGGTTGCAGATGATGCAGGCAAAGCAGTGCAGGTGGTAGACAAAGTCCTGGGCCTTGCGGACCACCTGGGTCGGAGGGATGCCCTGCTGGCAGGCTGTGCATTTCGTGCCAAAGCGTCTGTCAGGGCAGCAGAAAAGGATTAGGGCGGGGAAGGAGGGGTGTTGGGTTTGGGGAACTTCCTCATCTTTATGGTGACACCTGGGGGACCAGGCTCTCAAGAAAGTGTGTGTCAAGCACCCAGAGGCCCACCTCTTCACAGGAGGCTCTGCATGGCCAGGCAACAGTATGTGTCTGCATTCGCACCGGTGCTCTGGAGAAAGCCCACTTCATCAGCAGAGGAGGGCTCTCCCTCCCTGCCGTTTGCCACACACAAGAGCCCACGCCCTCCTGCGCACAGCCCTGGGATGCAGTGGTCCAAAGTGGGCCCGGGAAGCCACACTTTCAAGCCCCAAAGACTCTCCAGGGCAAAGAGTGTGTAGATCTCAGTTTGGAAAATGCTGCTTCAGACTTCTCCCTGTTCTGCCCCTTTCTGGAGAAGCGCCAAGGCAAGAGGAAGCCACACACTGCTACCCTGTGCCAGGGCTGGGAGGGAGGAGCAACAGACACTTTGAAAGAACTGTGGGTGGGGTCCTTGAAGTGATACGCAGAGCCATGCCAACCGTCATAGGGCAAGGGGGAAATCTGTGGTCCAGCAAAGACATGGGCAGTGGAGAGGATGCCTGCCACAGGTGAGCCTTCCCCGCTCCAAGGAGGAGGCAGGAGGGCCTGAGGAAGCAGGGGCAGAGTTTAAAACAGCAATCAACCTAATTATTCATGACACTTCACACAGCAGAACTTTATCTTCTTCAGGATGAAAGACTTCGCCTAATGGATCTGGGGAAGGTTTGATTTTAATGGTCCTTTTAACTAATGCTTATAGGCAGCCTGATTTCCCCTGAAAGGACAGTACATATTTCATCCACATTAATACCAAATAAATTAATTATGGTCATGGCTATCATGATGAATCCCAGATTAATACAGAATGATGGGTCTCTTATGCAGTAATGATACCTGCTGAGGGGGCTGCGGGGGCCTGCAACAGGCACAGCCAACTGCTGCTTCAGAAGCACCCCCGCCGCAGCGACATGCTGTCCTGGGCAGAAGTGGGGGGTCTCTCAGAGAGCTGAGGCATGGTTGGGGGAACTGCTCTT
Organism: Erethizon dorsatum; assembly: GCA_028451465.1. Lineage (NCBI taxonomy): Eukaryota > Metazoa > Chordata > Mammalia > Rodentia > Erethizontidae > Erethizon > Erethizon dorsatum. Next base: position 28,633,843 of record CM051830.1, read on the forward strand.
CTGAGACTGGTACAAGAAGGGTATTGGGGTACAAAGGGCTGAGACTGGGCTTGAGAGGGCCCCCAGCTTCTAAATTCCTGGAATGCCTTTTAGGTTGGAGGTAGGGGCCCTGATCCAGGCCTCTCAGAGCTGGAGTTGGGAGTTTTGAGGCCTGAAATTCAGGATGGGCTTTGTGACCTCCACCCACCCACACACACAATTGCTTGGAATCCTGGGCTTGGGGGCCTGGGCTTTCCTAAGATTTTCAAAGGGATCCAGGAGCCAGAAAAGCAAGTATTTGTTAAATAATGAAATCAGTGAATAAAGAACCATGATCTCAGAGGATACACACAGAAATGGTTCAATGTGAGAGTGGAGAACAAAGTGGATGGTGAGCTCTGGACTAGTCCGCCCCTTCCTAGTGGTTCATGCAAAAGGGTGGCAGTGAGAACCAGGCTTCTGCCACAAAACAGTCCAACCACACCACCAGGAGCGAAGGAAAGACAGCAGGCGCCCTGCTCTGTCCTCTGAGAATGTGTGTGTGTTTGGGGAACAGAGACGAAGCCTGCATCTGTGTTACTAGAGAGAACCATCTTCAGAGGGCCCAGCTAATCTACAAAACTGATGTTAAAGTGAAGCAACACTTCCACCACACACAGCCCCTTCCAAGAAATAACCTAAATCCAGACACTGGGTCCAAATCCTTTCCTGAAGAAGCTGGGGGCACAACTGGCTTCAGAGGAGATCTGGACTTTCCCAAAGGCAAAATCCTACCTTGGTGGCCCACACAATGGAGGAGAGACCTGAGGAGAGGAAGGCTGAAGAGAGACCCCGGAACAGAGACCCCCAGCGGTCTCTCCCTCAGAAGCCACATCACTGTCACCTCTAAAAGGCAGGAAGAGTTTTCAGTAGCCAGAAGCCCAGTTGACACCAGCGCACCAGAGACATGAAAGATAACGGGGGTATAAATTTAATCTACAGACCGACAGTGATTCATGCAAAAGGGTGGCAAGTGCACAAGAAAAATGAAAAATAAATGGACTTTCCCACCAGCATTTTTTAGCAATTGAAGCAATTTTCCTGATTGTGGGATTTATACGATGTAAGTGGAAGCTGCTCCTCATTACCTTTGTCTCCTGGAGCACAGCCAACAGGACCCTTGCTGAGGAGCCTCGTGCACCCCCTCGGCCTCCAGGGCTCCCTGGCCTGGCCCAGCCTCGAGAGTGACCCCACCCCACCTAATCAGAGCCAGTGGACCCAGAATAAGGTGCTGTCTGGTGTGTGCGTGGGGGGGTGCTGTCAAAGACACTGTCCCCGAGTTTCCGATCTTAGATCAGCCAAAGTCACAGATGAGAAAGGCCTGCAGGCTTCGCAACTGTCCTGTGACAGGAGATCCCCGGGCCCAAAATGGCATAAAACTGTGAAACTGGCTGCTATACAGAGAACCAGTAGTCTAACCATTCTGATCAAATCTGACGGGTGCTGGGCATGAGGGAAGAGGGGGCTGATGGCTTCCAAGAGATGTTCCAGACAGCACCCCCTGGATGCCATCACCGAGTACCTACTGTGTGCAGGGCCCTGCCCGCTTGGGTGCACCATGCATACTAGCCTTGCTTTGCAGAAATACATTCCTGCTGGCTAGCCCCGCAGGACTCCAGGGACAGCAGCTGGAGCTGGTCCAAACTGAAAAGGAAAATGCAAGAGGGGACTTGCCAAGAGCTCCCACTATGCTATTCTCCTGACCAACACCACTGGAATTCCCCCTTATCCTGCCCAGCACACAGTAGGCAAGCAGCAAAGGCCCACTGAATGAGTGAGTGAATGAGTGAATGAGTAAACTGCCCCTTAAATCACATGTGTGAGGAGTCAGGGAAGGACTGGCTCTCAGTGTCACAATGGGAGCTCCTGGCGAAGATTTTCTAAGAAAAGAATTGAGCCCCACGTTAAAACAAGGCCCAAGGTTTATAGAACATGAAACTTTGCATCTCTCTTTGATGTCATCATCGTATTCATCCCACAAACATCTCTCATGTGGCCAACCTGGAAAGTGAGTGTCACAGATGAGAAACTGAAGCTCAGAGAGACAAGATGCTTTTTTGTCTTTTCTGTCTTTTTTTTTTAGCAGTACTGGGATTGAACCCAGGGTCTTCACACTGAGCTACATCCCCAGTGCGTCCCCCTCTTTTTTTTTGAGACAGGGTCTCACTAGGTTGCTAAGTAGGCTCAAACTTGTGGTGCTCCTGCCTCAGCCTCCCTGTACAGAGGTGAGGGGCTGGAAGTGCCAAGGCATCACAGCCAGCTCTCAGGGGCCACCTCAGGAGGGGCCAAGCCTTCTGTCCTTGTCCTACCCTCTGCTCCGGTGTTTGGCCCGGGCTCCTGTCTGTGCATCTGTTCACCCCTGCTGCTCTTAACAGGCAACCCAGGCCACTCACCAGTGCAGGGACAAACATGAGGGTGTCTGGTTCCTGTACAAAAAAACAACAGGAAGACACTGCAAGCACAGAGACTTCTAGAACCAAGGGCACATGCATCCCACAGCACAATGTCTGGCACGTTCCTGATTTTAAGTGCTGCTCAACGATCATGTTGTGGTTGCTGACACATAACTAATTAAGGTCACCGAGCTCCCATTCACCAAGTGCCTCCTGTGTGTCCTGCACTGGGCCCTGTGCACAAATGATCCCACTGTATCCTCACCATCAGGCCCCTGGCCGAGCCCCACCACACTCTCCACGGCCCCACCACCACCCCAGCATCGCCCCATTCAATCCTTGGTCAGTCCAGCTCCCGGCTCACCATCACTCCTGCCATGACCCTGGGTGACTTCAATACCACACAGACTACCCTCCCCGCTCGCCCTCTCAATTCTCTGACCTCTCTCCAGAGGGACACACCCCTGCCCTTCAGCACACATTCCAATGGGATTCCCAAGACCTTGTTGTCCCCAGTAACTGCTACACATCCACAAGATCTTCCAGTCATCCTCTGTGGGTCACCACCTGCTGTCTGGGCAGCACCCCCAACATGTCCTCCAGAACCCTGATTCCCATGGCTCAGGGACTACACCTTCCACTGTGCCCGCCACCATCCTTTACTCCCCTGGGGACCTCGCTCCCCTCCTTACCCAGCAAAGACTCCCTGGTCCACTGATCCCTTGCAGCCTTGACTCTCCTGCCCTGTCTCAACCCACTGCCTTCTTCTCCCCTGCGCTGGTGTCTGAACAGACTTGAGAAACACACCACCTTGCTGGCCAGGCTCCCTTTAACAATCTGTGCACCTCAAGAGGGCCCTGGAAATCACAGTCGGTTCCCTCTCCACCTCCAGACCCTGCTCTCCAGCCTTCATCCTTGTTCCAAGCCGGTGGCCCTCCTGTTTCCCAATCCCCGGAGAAACAGGCATCTCTGGGCAAAGGGACTACCATGCACTCCCACGATCCTACCTGTGCACCTGGCCTGGTAGCTGAGGGCCTGGCCCCCTGCAGGTAGACAGCCCACCCTGCTCAGGGCTCACATCCGCCGGGCACAGGGCACCTGGTAACAACCCTACAGCAGCTGCCCCTTGGCCTTCCACATTACTCGTTTCACCTCTATTAGATCCTTCCCATCTGCACACAGCAGGCTATTTATGCACACTTAACAACACCAAAAAACCCTTCACCTCACTTCCCCATCTGCCACCCATTTCACTACTGCCTTTAAAGCAGCGCTCCTCGGAAGTTCCCCAAGTGAGGTTGCCAATGACCCTGCACCCAGGCCTTCTCTTGAGTCCAGCTGGTTAGTGTCTTGACCAGGCTACCTGCCCCTGCTGTCACTAAGTCCAGGGTCAGCACCACCCAGCCCCACCTTCCAGCAAGCTCCACCCCCTTTCCAGACCAACCTCACTCAGCCTCAGAATCCAGCTCCCTGGAGTAAGCCTCTGCTCACCTCTTCCCACCTAGCCCACCCCCAGGGCTCGCCTTCCACCTCCAGCCCAGAGCCCAGAGCCCTGAGCCCCAACAGCAGGTCCCACTATGCCTCAGTGCCTTCCTCAGATTCCCAAACCCCAGCTCCTGATCTTCCCCCACAATCTACCCATCTCAGGTCATGGTGATTTGAATTCTTCCTACTGCTCAGGTCAAAAGCCTTGGACACTCCGTCTGATCTGTCAGCAAATCCTGCTGATTCGTCCCCAAATTATGTCAAGTGTCTGCTTCCCACATCTCCTCTGCCGCCTCCCTGGTTCAGATGGCCACCGCCACTCACGAACACCACTCCTGCCACACTGTCTCACCTCCACGTGGTGGCCCTGAGTCCCACCCTCTCATTCCAAACCCACAGAGACTCCCACCATGCAGCATCAAAGTCAAAGTCCCTCTAATGGCCTACAGGACCCTCCACCATTCCACACCTCCAAACTGTCCAACCTCACTGCCACCACTGCCCCTGGCCACTCTGCCCCGGCACATAGGCCTCCTCTGGCTCTGCGTCCTCTGCTGGGAACACTCTCTCCCCAGACACCTGCGTGGCTCACTCTTGTGTCCCTACAGGAATCCCCACAAGCATCTCCTTCTCAGGGGGACGTTCCCTGGCCACCCTCTCCCAGCACGTCCTTTCCCCGCTGCGCACTTACTGTTCGCTTATCATCTTCCCCTCTCCGGAATACAAGCTCCTCGACAGCAGCGTCTTCATCACTTTTGCTCATAGCTGAATCCAGAGCCTCCAGCAGTGCCTGCCCCCCCACAAGTGTTCGGCGAATGAATGCGTGGCCCATTCCTGTGGCATGGTTCATACAGTTTTCCCTCTTATAGATAACAAACAGGTTCAGAGAGGGTGGATAACCTGCCTGAAGGCCTCATAGCTGAGAACAGTGGAGCTGGGATTTGAACCCAGAGCCCTTCCTCAGAGCAGAAAGGCAGTCAGTGGGGAACAGCCAGGCTGCGTGTGGGAGCTGCCACAGAACCATGCTGTCCTGAGGAAACAAAATACTGCATAACTTGGTTTTCTGCTTTAATTGCTCAGTGGTGATTTACTGCAGGCCATATATTTTTTTCCTGGCTGACACTTCCCTACATGTATTTCTTTTATCTATCAGCACCCTTGACAGGTAAGCTGCTGATATTTACTGTTACTGTATGTACTAATATTTCCAACATATATCACCACCCACTCTAAGGCCACCGCTATGTCATGGGCACATAAAGCTATGCCCAAGTATGGTCAGCCTTCTCCAGATGTGATCCCAGTCTACACCCCAGAATGTTGGAGCCTTGGTGGGGGGGACATATCTCCACTCCCTCCAACCCCTGCTAAACGCACACAATTACACATGCACCTCCCTGGCCCACCAGAATTGCCCCACAATGACCTGCTTTATATTTGGGTTTTTAATATAATGTTTTAATATGATATAATGTTTATATAATATCATTTTGAGATGAATGCCACTAGAAAAGCCTCAGAACCATCCAGCTTTTTAATTTAACAGATGAGGAAATTGGGGCCCAAAAAGAGATGCTCAAGATCACACAGCTCAGCTAGAGAAGTTAGAAACCTACTCTTGAGTTAGGAGGAACACAAGTTGGAGTCCCATATGAGCAACTTAGTAAAACCCTATCTCAAAATAAAAAGGACTGGGGATGTAGCTCAGTGGCAGAGTACCTATAGGTTCAATCCCCAGTACCAGAGCGAGAGAAAGGGGGTGAGAGAGACAGAGAAAGAGAGAGACTGAGACTCTCCTTTCCTTGGCCACACATCCCCTCCATCCCTGCTGGGAGCAGGTTTGGGACATGTAGGACCCGACCCCCCTCTATGAGTCCAGCCTAGTACCCTGCATTTTTGTAAACACACATCAAGCATGCAATAGGCACCAGCTAATTTCATGTGAATTATCTCATTTCGACCACACAATGCCCTTGTTGGTAGGTATTACTACACCCCTTTCACAGGTGGAGACAGGCTTGGAGCAGTCACTGGCTGGCCCGAGGTTGCTCTCACTGCCCTCCTTTCATTTCCCCCTGCACCTAAGCTGCTCTCCTTCCTCCAGGTTACTCAGCCTCTGCCAAGATGTCAGCTCAGCTGTTACCAAAATACCCTGGGCAGAAGATCCACCTGGGGTGTTCACTTTAAAGCAGAAAATCCACCCCTGACTCCTGATTCTGGGCCCAGAACCCACACATTGAACAAGCCCCACAGGCAGCCCTGTGCAGCGTGGAGGACACTCTCGGAGGAGTCCGATGTAACTGATACTCTTAGCCCACCTGAGCATCTGCAAGTTGCTTGTTGATTATGAGGCCCAAAGCCCCTTGAAACCTAGGGCCTCACTCTGTACGGTAGCATGGCAGACACTATCAGGCCGTGGAAAGGGCATTTGGGGGACAGAGTCCCCACCCAGTCCTCCCAGCCTAACTGCCGTGCTCACCTGTAACACTGGTCTGTGGCTTCTTTCCAAAGTGGTCTTCCAAGGATGTGGAAAGTTCCCCAGGATCCGAAGTAACCAATCAGATGCTGGCTCTAACTGGCCCCCGATTGTGACCTTGGCCAGAAAATCAGCAGAAGATAAAGCTGAGCCAGATCATGGGCCCTCGAGTGCTGAGCTTGGAAGTTTCAGCAGTGTGACCCAAGATGGGCCTGGCAGAAAGGGACATCTGCATGGAGGAGGGGCAAGGGGGGATGGCAGTCAGGAAGCCATCAAGGGTACAAAGGCAGGAAAAGGGGCCAAGAAGACAGAGGAAGCAGGGACGGATAGAGAGGGCTTTTTGGAGATTGGATCTCAGTGACCTGGCACCTGGACAGCCAGGAGTGGGGGGTGAGGGAGAAAACAGGGCTGAGTCTGGGCAGTTATGAGGAGGAAACTGACGGATGCTGGCTGGGGTGTTTTGCCTGGGCTGAAAGAACACTGCTCACACCTTCCACTCCTGTGTCACCATGACCCCACCCTGCTCAGGGACCCAATTTCCACAGTGTTAATGCCACCTGACACCCAGGCTGGTCTGCAACCATAGATCCAAACAGTTTCTTCCGTGCCAGGAAAGTCCCTGAGAGGTGGTTTCCACAGACGTCAGGAGGCCTTCACTGCAGGCTGGCTCGGGAGGGCAGTCGTGTGCACAGCTGAACCAGGAGAGCTCGGGCCTGGCCGACAGATAATCCTGGACTCATCACTGCCTGATATATGGCTCTGGTCCCCAGGGGGAACCGCTGGGCTAAGTAATTGCTTCTGCCTTGATTACAGGCTGTTACAAATGACTGTGGGCCTGGTCCCACCAGAGTGTTTGAATCTTACAAAATGTCCACATGCACAGCCACTATCTGGACAATCTGATCGTTACCTTAAAAGGTTTAATTTGCTTAGTGAGGGAATTAGACTATAAACTATTCAGAAATTATGGAAAGCCACATGTCAAAGAGACCCTCCCCCTGTGGGTTCCTTAGCATATTTTGCTAGAGCTGGGTGTGTGTGTGTATGTGCGTGGCCTAGCAGGTGTGCGGTTACCAGAAATAAAAAGTGGCTCAGCAAAAGTCTGGCCCCAGGCTGGACACAGCCAGTAACCAACTGCAGCAGCCTCTTCAGGAGCGAAAGGACACAGGACAGTGGAAGGCGGCCTTATGGCCACACAAGGACAGGCTGGCCCCTCCTGCATGAACCTGGACCCTGCTCTGTGATGTGAAGGCCAAGTGAGGGGGTTACCGTCCCAAAGCTCTGGGCCACACCAGAAGGGACAGCATCCTAAAAGAAAAACTCAAGACAGAAAAACAGCTCTCCAACCCAGCCCCACACTGAAAGTCCAATCACCTGAACTACCACTCTCGGGGACCGGCTTCACCACCCACCCCAGTCCCCTGCCTGGCTGGAGGCCTTTCCTAGCCCCTGACCCCAGGACACCCTTCTCTCTTCTCTTCCCTATGTAGAAGCTCTATTGCTAGATAAGAGTAGCTACCAATAAATAGTGATAGCTACTAAGCGATCGTCCTCGGTCCTCATAGCGACTCCGAATTTTGACAGTATTATCCCCATTTTAGAGATGGAAAAGTGAGTTTCAATGAGGTATGATGCCCCAAGTTCACACTGAATGTGGATTCAGACCCAACACCCCGCCCTTTATGAAGTCTAAGGCGAGGTCAAGCCTGCCTTCCCTCTGCCACGGCCTGCGTGAGGAAGAGGCCCTGGGCACCAGAGGGACTGGGTTGAGGTCAACTGTGAAGACCCGTGCGCAGCCAGCAAAACCACCCTGCAGTGGCCAAACAGCAGCTGAGCTGAAACATGATGTTCTGGGCTGCAGGGATAAATCACGGCTGCTCCAAGGACGCTGCCTACCTGCCCTTGGCTGACAGCGCCCAGATTGACTGCTGGGGGAGGGGCTGCCGAGCCGGCGCGAAGGGAATGGCCGCCCCGCCCCCACAAGCAGCCCACGGCTCCCCCCCACACCTCGGCCTCCATCTCGCCAGGGACCCCAGCTGGCACACAGGGCATGGCGAGGGCCTCAGGGCCAAGGAGACAGCCTCAGGGAAGCATGCCATTTCCAACGGGAGGCTCCTGTGGCACTGTGCCCCAGTACGACTGAGATTCTGTCCCCCACGTCCCTGACAGGGGTTGTTAAGTACAGACCTCTGGTGGCCTAGGGCACAGTTTGAAGCTCCCCACAAGCCGGTAATGTCCTTGAAGTCTTGACCTTTACGTAAAACCTGTATAAACCACATCCTCTCTCGGACTCCATAGTGATGTTTGTTTTTGTATCATAGTAATCAGTTTGTTTTGTATCACAGTATCATTTGGTTTATTTCCCAAATTTTCATATAAATCAACATGGCTTGTGTGTACTGTGGCATATAGCCCCTGCCACACTGTCACATTCCCTGCTCACTCTGCCAGGTCACCCCAGCTCAAGCTGAGGAGCTCTAGGTGTCAGGTGCCACCTCCACAAGGAAGCCCTCAAATGGGGGTGGGGTTGAGAGGCCAGTGCAGGCCCAGCCCTGAGGGACCTCGCTGACAGCCTCTTCCTCCAGGGAGCCAGCCAAGTGGCCCTCATCAGGGCCAGACACCCAGACACAGCCACGCCCTGTGCTGGACACGTTACACACTGCTTTCTTCCCAACTCTGTGGGCTAGTGTGTGCTCCTCTTCACAGAGGGAAGGCCTGGTCACTTGCTTGTCTGATGATGAGCAGCTGATCAAAGATAGAATTGGAATTCAAGAAGCTCCACTTGGGTTCACCAAGTTACTCTGCTAACAACTCCATTTTGCAAAATGCTCCTGTGCCAGGTCTCCTCTAAAGCAGGCACTGTTAGACTTCCTATTTTCCCTGAAGAGGATGCTGAAGCTCAGAAATGTTAAGGAACTTCCCTAAGGAAGAGCACCCAGCTGGCCACTGACTGAACCAGCACTTGAACCCAGCTCCTGGAGCAGGGAACCTGTCTGCACTGTACTGGATAGGGAGTTAGGGAGCTGCCAGGTTCCTCATGAGACCTAGCTGGTGATGAGGAGGAGACCCTGAAGCCCTGTTCCCAAACCCCTACTCTCCTCAGGCCCCACCCCCTTTGCTAGGAGAAATGGGGCCCATGATATGCTGGACACGTGGTCTAGAAATGCAAGGATCTGTTGGCCCCTTAGTTCGAGATTCAAATTGTAATAGGCTTTGGAACATCCCCTGCATGAAGGATGGGCTCTCCTGATGCCCCCACTAGACTCAGAATGAATCAGCCCCATCATACTGTATTAGTCCACACACTACCTCTCCTTCTGGGCCTCAGAATTTTATTTCATTTGGAAAAAGGCAGCCAAGAGCCCAGGAAGCAAAACTAACAAAGAACAGCAAAACTCAGTCAATTGCCGAGCAAAACAAAATTCAACAGGCCTAAAAGACAAATACAACAACCACAGAGTGCAACCGCCAAAAATACTACTTTCTTTGTTTGGGTACGTGCCAACATTGCCCTCTACTGTCTGTCCTCAGTATTACCACAGCTCTCTGGCTGAAGGTGAAGTCCTCACCCCTGGCTTCCCCAACCAAACCTCCAGGGGGCGCTCATCACACCACCATCTCGACGTGTAAAACTTCAGAGAATACAAATGGAAGATGCCCCGGGGTTGTGCAGAGCAGTGGTCCTGCCCCATGTCGTAGATCATGTGGATCCAGGGACTCGGAAGCACAGTGCTCACAGTGAGGCCAGGGAGGCCTTCGAACAGAGCTATGTGGCAGCTGCTGGAAAAGAAGAGTCATTTTCTTTTTTCTATTTCTTCACCGAGAATGGAGAAAGGATTCTCCCTGGCACTGACCCGTGTCTTCCAAACGCCACGGTGGAGAGCATTCTGAGGTCTGATGGGCAAATTCAAGTGCGTGGCACCTGGCAGCTCTCTCTCTCAAGATTGCTGCAGTTGTGATTTCTGCAGCCGAGTGCGAGGGGTTCCCAGCACTGCCTGCCCTCCTGCCCCCTCACATTCTCTCTGCATCCCCACTGCATGTGTGCTGCCTGAAAGCAGGTGCCAGGGGACATTCAATTAACTAGAAGAAAACTGAGCTGTTCCTGGACTCCAAATGGGCAGCAGGTCCTAAAATCCCTGGGGATGGGAGAAGCCACATCGACCCGGGACAACTTGCTCCCTCCCTACCCTTACCTAGCACAGGATGCAGCTGTGATTCCTGTACCAAACAGCCCAAGCCCGAAGAGCTGGGTGGGGGCTGTAAATCCAAAAGTCCTCCCTGGTGGCCTTGGTGTCTTCACCTCTCATGTGTCCTCCGTTGGCAGGTGACAGAATCACCTCAGGCTTCCGACCCTCGTCCTTCCACATAGCGGCCCATTGCAGAGCCAATGGATTCAGCACCAGAGCTGTGGCCACCCCGCCACTTGACAACTCTGATTTACAGTTATGAAGTGAGGGAGCAGCAAGAACAAGGGGAATACTTGGGGCAACCTAATGGGCTTGTGCATTTCCCAGGCAGCCTGAGGACCTTAACTTGCAAGATGCTGTGCAATACAGAAAAAACTGGTCACCAAAGCCCTTGTAAATCTGTCACATAATTTTACTCCATGTTGAAATCTGGCGACGGACTACAGGTAAGGTGCAGGGCCAGGTGCTTATGCAGGAGACAGAAAAATGAATAGTATGTAGGCCATTTCCTCCAGCCAACAAGGAAGATGATACAGATGCATGAGGAAAAAGCAACAGTAGCTCAGACAGAGTCACCCAGGAGAGAAGAGAGAGGGGGCGATGCCTCCGTGGGGTTCCTGCTTCCCAGAAGCCAGGCTCTAAGCAGCCATGGAAGGATGCACAGCCCTGGGGAAAGTAGCATCTGTCCCCAGACGGAGAATAACCAGGGCCAGGGTTTGCGGGCAAGAAGTGCAAGGCACTGGGGAAGGGGCACTAGTATGGTTTGGGTCTAGACAGCCCCCCAAAGCCTCATGTGGTCACAGGACTTTTTCAGAGGTGGCTGAATCTAGAGTGTGTGATGCTGGGACGAAGGGCCTGTCATTAGTAAGTCAGTGAGTCCTGCTCTGTCTCAGTTACTTCTCTCGTTGCTGAGACAGGCGCCAAGAAAAGCAGTGATCACAGTGGTCGTGGAAGACTGGGAGGAAGCACAAGGCAGGAGGCTGCGATGGCGCTAACGCAATCAGAATCCTCTGCAGGCCAAGGAACCCTGAGGAGAGAGCTGGCACGAGGGTCACAGCTTGAGCTGTGAGGTAGGATGGCTCAGCTGGTGTGAAGGCTTATGGGCCACCAGGAGGATAGCGAGGGGACCAGCCAGGAGGCCACTGCTGAGCAAGGCCTGGAAAAGATCCACACGAGGGCCACGGTGTGGGGAGGCCCACGAGGCAGGTGTCAGGGCACCAGCCTGTGGGAGGAACTCTCAGGGTCATTTCTGGTCCCACTGTTATTTCTAGCCTATGGTGTCCCCTCCTCTGCCCACACTCTGGGCCCCTTCTGGGTCTAGAGAGACTCCCTTTCCTTCTCATTACTTCTCCCACACCCAACCCTACCCCTGCACTGCTGCCACCTCTCTCTCTCCCTCGTCCTTTCCTAAAACCAGAGCCACCCCCCGGTACCCACAAAAAAAAAAAAAAAAAAAAAAAAAAAAAAAAAAAACCAGAGCCAGCAGCAGGGTCCAGAAACCAGGCAGAGTCCTGAGCTTGTGCTGAAGGCTCTAGGACACTCTCTGGTAGGGACACCCTGCTGGCCTCTCCCTGCACCCCATGGGCTGCCCTGTCCTCCCAGGCTGGACCAGCCAGAATCCCTGTGGCAGCACTGGCAGCTGACCAGGGACATCTCAATACCTACCCTATATCTGTCCCTAGATGGGCAAGAAAATGCGGCTTCTTACCTCACTGTTGGAGCTCACCTCAACTCTCCAAAGGTACAGGGACACACTGGAGGACGGTGCCCTGACAACAGAAGCAGGGGTAGCCCAACTCCTACCCTACTTAGGTGCACATTTATGTCCCCATGGAATTTACCCCATGCAGGGGCCTATCAGGGCTGCCATGGTGCTTGGCAGTGGGTAGGACAGTAAGCCGGAGGTGAACTCTCATCACCCACTGAGAAAAGATGTGCATGGAGGGAAGGGAACTGCACAAATGTCAAACAGGCGAGAGTCAGAGGTAGAGAAAGCAAAACGAAGATTTAGAGAAAGGGGAGCAGCACACAAAAAACTGAGGGGAAGAACCAAGGCCCGAACCATCATTTGAACCATCCCGGACTTGCTGGGTGTGCCCATGTTAGCTACTGCCCTACCCTCCAGTACAGCACACACACACAAACATGAATGCACACACACACACAAGCATGCACACGTGCACATACACATGTACACACATGCACATACACAAGGAGAGAGGTGTATGTAATTGACCAAAATGTGACAATGACAATGAGCACAACCTACTGGACACAGCTAGGAGGTGGCCTCTGTGGCCACCAGGATCCTCTATAACAAGCTCTTCAACTCACATTCCATGAAAGAAGTTTGCGAATCCGCAGAAACTGATACCGCACACTCCCTGCTGCTGATCCTTTGGGAAGGCCGAGCGAAACCGTGTCTTGTATCCTGACCCTGGTTTCTCACAGGCCCTCCTCTCCGGCCCCAGAGCACACCAGGAGGGTGCCCAGCACCTCTTCAGGCCTGCTCATTTCACTGAATGCCTCAGGCCTTGGTGAGGCCCTACCCACTCCTCTGGGCCACCCTGGGCTGGTGTGACTGGGCACAATGCCACTGACTGGTGACACCCCCCCCACATTCTTGGGTTTGCTGTCACCGGCTGCTCTGTGCTGGCTAAGGCACAGGCCTCCATAACAGATCCTAGGAGAGAAGCCCAAACTAAGTGATGCAGAAAAATTCTAGGAGGTCCCCTTACCTTGACCCAAAAGTCCAGGACCATCTTAATAGACAGCACTCAGGTGACAGATACTTGCCTAAGAACATGACACAAACTAACCCAGTCCCAGCTAATAACAACCCTATGAGGTAAAGACTATTAGTAGGCCCATTTTAGAGATAAACAAACTGAAGCACAGAAAAGTTAAGTAATCACCCAAGAGCACACAGCCAAAAAGTGGGTTCAAATCCAGGCAGGGTCTGGGCTCTCAATCATCACACAAAAAGGCCTCTTCATTCTGTTTCCCTTTAAAGGGATAATACTGAGTGGGCCTGGCTTGACTGCTACCAGGAACAACTCTACCAAGCCTCTGGGGCCCTCGAAGCAGCCTGGGAAACGCAGCCATGGAGGCTCCCGGGGGTGAGGCACAAACTCAAAGCACTGCTGTGAAAGTCTCTGGAATGACACAGTCAGGGCCCTGAGACCCCAGTTCACCAAGCAGAAAGAGCAATTCTGGAAGAAGCGCCTCTGTAAGCTGCCCTGGCAAAGCTTGGTCCTCACCTTCTGCCTCTCCCCACCCCGTGTCCCTGACAGAGCTCAGAAGGGGGCCTCAGGGTGGAGCATCCTCTCACCACCAGGGCTCATCCGCCCTGCCCAGAGGGGCCCGGTGCCCATTCCCACTCACTTGAAGAAGTCCTCCTTGCAGTAGACGCTCCCGGCCCTGGAGAAGCACCTGTCAGCCAGCTGCATCTGGCAGTCTGCGCACTTGAGGCAGGAGCTGTGCCAGTGTCTGTCCAGGACCTTCAGGATGAACTTGTCCAGGATATGCTGGTTGCAGCCAGCGCACTGGGGGATCTCTGTGGGGAGAAGAGAGAGGCGGCATGAGTCCTTCGTACAGCCTGCTAAGCAGACCTGGCATGGGACCCCCCCTTCCCACCATGCCTGTGGTGGGAACGAGCACAACCCAAGCCCCTAGGGCTGCTGCATTTTCAGGACTGGGTGGAAAACTGCGCTAAAAACATCAGCCCCCAAGTGAACCCTACCTAGCCATGGACTGAGAGGCCATCTGGCCTGAAAAGTAAATGATTTGGTGTGGGAAGTGGCCGGTGACCAAGGTCCAGGCCTGAGGGTGCTCCTGGAGAGGGGATCTCAGTATTTCCTTGAATTTCAACAGGTAGCATGGACTGGCTCCATCAATAATCCTTCCTGAGCCGGATGTGGTGGTGCACGCCTGTAATCCCAACACTCAGGAGGCTGAGGCAGGACCACCAAGAGTTCAAGGCCAACGTAGGCTACATAGTGAGTTCAAGGCCAGCCTGAACCACATAACAAGACCCTGTCTCAAAAAACAAAACAAAAAATAAATTCTTCTTGATGTTCCTTCCTGGGCCACAGACAAGAAAGCTACATGCCGATTTCGCAGATTCCCCGGCACTTCAGGTTCTGAATGTGACGCTCTTAGCAAGCCCTGCAATAAGAACTGAGTTAAAGGCAAGGACAGCAGAAGGAAGAGCAGGCTCTTTTTGTACTGGTATAGATCATGGCAGAGGCAATGAAATTTTGGAGGGTGGGAGTTATTCCTGGAAGCCCCGTCTTGACTTGGCTCTGCTGACTTAAAAGTTACTTAATACTGTACCTGGTAATGGATCCTTTTCCACTTCACTAGTGAAAGCGGATTCTGTTGTCATTGAATGATTCAAAATCTACAAAATGGTCAGGCTTCTATGATTGGGTGAATGATGATAGTGCTCCTAGCCATTCTTCCCTGTCCCCCACCACCATCAAGGGGGAAGGTAACAAATACTAAGACCAAAATCACAAAAGTGTGAACACTAGGCCTCCTATAGTATCCTCCTAACATAGCACTCACAAGGCCTGCAACCCTGGGTTTCTCACCTCTGTTATAAACAGTGTCTGGGAGGCTGAGGCAGGAGGATGTTGAGGTCCAGCCCAGCCTGGACAATTTAGTGACTTAGCAAGACCCAGTCTCAAAATAAATAAAAAAGGGTTGGGGCTGTAGCTCAGCATGAAGACCCAAGATTCAATCCCCAGTACCCCCACCACCCCACTAGCTGGGGGGATCCTCAGGAGCAGGAGTGACATCTCTTCCTCACCTGGCATGCAAGGGTAACTCCATGGATGTTAATCAGTGGATAACAACTGATCAAGTCCTAAGAAGCTCACTTGAAAAAGCTTCTCCTACTCATGCCATTTCAACAAAAGTACTAAAACCAAATCTCATGGAAATCGCACGTTTCTCCATTTGTGTTTCTGGCTGGAATATCAGTCCTAAAATGTTAGCACGATGGAATTATCCTCAAAGCACTGGGGAAACAAACACATCAAAATCTATAAAGAAACAGTATTCTCACTTGAATTTAAAATTTATAAACGGGCTATTGGGCTGCTCACTAAACTCCATCAATAGCCCGATACACATAAGTGCTCACCTTCGACCCTGCTAAGCCCCAACCCCTTCATGGCTCAGCACCACCGTATTTGCTTGAAAGTTGGACCCATTAGCTACTTCCTGGGCCCGCGACCCTTTTCTCAGGACACGTACTAGGAGTCATGCCAGAGCAGATACATGCAAGCCTGGACACTGGCTAACTGTCCCAGTTCATGTGGGAATTCTTTTCTATTTCAAAAGGTTTCCTTGAGAAAGAAACTGCTCAAATAATCAGTACTTATCAACCTCTGAGGTGCCCAGCAAAATGCTAAGCTTGTGGTGGCCACAAGAATGTCCATCTAAAAAGAGGGTAGGAAGGGCAGAGGGTAAGCCTATGGACTCTGGAGCCAGACTGCCTGGGTCTGAATCCTGGCTCTGCTTTTTCATTTTAGACAAGTCATTTAGCTTATTTCTGCTTCAGCTGCTCACATGCAAAAAGATGATGATGCTAAACACACCTCATGGGCATACAGTGAAGAGCAAATGAACCAAGGTATGAAAAATTCTTAGCAGACTCCAGTATACAGCAGGTACTCCATAAGGGCTCCTTATGCTTAGGAGACATGATTATCTGCAGAAATGGGTGAAAGGCACTCATGCACCCAGGCTTTGTCCTACTGAGCCTTCCTAAGAATCCCCATCCCATGCTTGGTGATGCATGCCTGTCATCACGGAACTCTGCAAAGCTGAGTCAAGAGGACCACAAGCTCAAATTCCACCTAGATAACTTAGTGAGACGCTGCTTCAAAATAAAAAAATAAAATAAAATGGGCTGGAGATGTAGCTCAGTGCAAAAGCCCTAGGTTCAATCCCTCCAGTAAGGCCAGGAGGGGCTCAGAGAGTGGGTTTAAGAGCATGTCTGTCTGTCCCCAGTAGCCACGGCCCTGATCTCTTGGCAGGGACCACTAGGAACCAGCCTCCCTGGAGCTGAAGGGAAGGTCTGGGGGGAGAGGTGGCACTTGAGCCTCTGGGAGAGATGGTGAGGAGGCTGCAGGGTGGATAGCCAGGATAAACCCAGTCTCCAGCAGGGAAGAGCAGGGACAACTCAGGTCAAGAGCATCCCAAAGGGAAGGGAGGCATGGGCTCCTGCTGGAGCTGGAGCATTGCAGGCTGCTGAGCACAGGGACTGCTTGAGGAAGGAGGAGTGGAGGACTGCCCTGGCTTCGTCCTGCAGGAAAGGTTAGGCAGACCCAGCCAGGAGGCCCTCCCAGCTCAGGGGAGTAAGGGATGAACAAAAAGGCACAGTGCCGGCCTGCAAGTGTGAACAAGGCCAATCATGCACAGGTCACCACGCAGCGTCAAGTGCCACTTGAACCCAGAGAGCAGCTGCGCACACCCACAGCTAGCACCGCTGGGCATTACCTTGGCGCTGAGTGCCATATCAGGGGCTTCTTTGTGCAAAGAAAGGAGGAAGACACAGCCCCAGGGTTGGCCAATTACCATTTTGTGGACCTGTGGAGCCACCCTGGCTGGCCTTGGGAGGCAGAGGCAGAAGCGGCAGGCCACCTCTCGCAAGTTCCTGGCTCCTGGGTAAACAAGGGCTGCAGTCCCACCTCCCTGTTGTTTGGTCTGTCCTCTGGGGAAGGATGAGGCTCTATTTCTTCTCCCAGCCACAAATGCATGGGATGAGGGCGAGGATGTGTGCCCATAAAATTTATTTCAAGCAAGGTATCAACTGGGAGACTTAATATGATGATATTCAAGAGAGAATACATTAGGGCTAATGTATGCAGGGAATGGCAGCAGGTGGGGAGTTTCAGGCGTGTGAGCCAGACAACATCGCCTCGAAGAAGAACAGTAAAAGCAGACAAACAAGCAGGAGATGCTTCACGCTGGGTCAGGCGGGGCTGTCCCCAAGAAGGGCTCCTCACCAAGCCGCTGAAACTAAGCTGGGCCATCCCTTGGGTTTGGCACACATGGAAGGGATATTAAGGAGGGTGACTTCGAAGTTAAAAATATAAAAGCCTGTCTCACTGTATGTCAGTATCGATTGAGAGACAGAGACCAAGAGAAAGAATTTTTTGAAGCAAAGATAATTTAGAAATGGTTTAAAAGATCCACAATATGCAATAATAGCAAAGCATCCAGAACCTACTGTGAACTCTGCCAGGGCTTGAATGTACATTAGCTCACTGATTCACACACCTCAGTGAGGAAGTATCATCATCCCCACTTCACAGATGAGGAAACTGAGCCTGGAAGGGCCGGGCAGTGTACGCTCAAGGGCTCATGGTGGAGGAACTGGGATGTGAACTAGCAGCCTGCACCACTGCTTCCGTAAGCACTCAAGGGGCCTGAGCCATCACATTGCCTGGCTGGACCCTGACATCTTATAGAGGGGAAACGGAGGCATATAGTCTCAAAGCTGCTCTGCACGCTCCCTAACAACTGGGCAAAGGAAATATGTGAGGCATAAATTTAGACTACCTGCATAGAAAATGCATGTGTCATATGGGATGAACACCTAATGCCCAGGGGAGGGCTGGCAGTGGGAAGCCCCTATCCATAAACCCCTCCCCCATCTGCAAGGTGCCCCCTTGTTGATGGCATCTGTCAAGCTCAGGCCCATCCCTGCCCACAGGAGGGCAGAGACTTGTAAAACTCAAACCCCACATCTCAGGCTTCAACACCTCCATGTGATTACCGAGAAATGTACACTATCTAGAAATTTTTCAGAAGAACAGCATAAGCCTTTTTTGTGCTGTAAAAAATTGTTATTAAATTGCTATTATTTTACAACTTGGAGATGCTGAACAGAGGTTATATAGGTCTCCTATCAGAAATGAAGTTGTAACCAAAATTTCCAAGGGACGAGATTTCCAAATCCTTAGTAAACTCAACTCATTTCATGCAATATTTAGTATTATGGAATCCCACTTTAAAAACTGGAATTTATGCAGATCCTTGGAGTCACTAAAGACAGAACTTGATATATAAACTCAGTTCCCTATGAGCAGTCATTTCATTTAAAATTAAAGTTTTCATTTTAGCTGCACATAAGTGTTTCATGGTGATGTTCTCAGCTGGAGATCTGCAGACAGAAAACTCAGGCATGAAAAGACAGTGTCCCCAGAACAGCCAAGGAATCAACAGAGATGCTGAACCAATAGTACAGCACACTCCCAATCAGCAGGGCCCATCCACCAGAGCCTCCCGGGTCCTACAGAGTGACAGGGCTCAAGGCACAGACCTGGCCCACACACGGAGAGCACCTCCATGTATACGCATAGACACTAACACCACCCATGAGACCCTCACACACACACGCTCAGTAAACACACAGACACGTATACATTTATAGCCTCGCATACACACAGACATACCTACACACATAGGGGAACACGTACGATCACAAAGATGCACGCTGAGACCCATACGTTCACACACACACAAACCTTACCTGGCTTGACAAGAGGAGAAACTGAGGCAGAGAGTCTCAGAGCTGCTCCGTGTGCCATGACTAGGACTACCCTGGTCACAAAGGCACACACGCATACCATGTTTATAATCACAGAGACACGCTCATACATATTTATAAATGCTCAAAGAAACGCATACAGCACACATGCATACATGTTCACAGGTACAAAGTACACACACAGAGACACACACATACACACAAACACGTGTACACACACCCTCATACATGGGCTGAGGCGCTGCTACTCTGGCAAAAGCCAATTCCCCTGAAGTCAAGCTCCGTGGAAAAAGGAAGCCATCGCAGAACAAGGGAGCTGTCCACGCCTGGAGCTGTGCGGCGAGTGAGTGAAATAGAAAGCTAGGGGGAAGTAGAGACATTTCTGCAAATACTTGTTGAAGAGGGCTTAAAAATAATGGGTGAATGTGAAAGTTTTCAGTTCCGTGTAGAGTTTGGAACTTCAATCTTTAGGCCTGCCTAATTGTTTAGACTGGAGACAGATGTTCCTTCAGTCCTTGATTCTACCCTGCGTGTGATCTTGGGTAAATTAGCAAACCTCTTCAAGCCTTGGTTTCCTTATATTTCATGTCTATGAAATGAGGATAACCCTGGTCCGTTATTGCTGCGTCATGACCACATCAGCAGTGGGTGTAGAACACCCAGCTCCACAGCTCCCCTGTCCAAGTACAGTGGTTACTCCCTTCTCCGTTATCAGTCACTAATTTGTATAGCTAATATGCATGGAAATTATTCCGTATTTCATTACTCCTAAGGTATATATTTTCCTCCCTCATCCCAACAAAACACTCAGAACTCTCCTCTGCCCCTTAATTATAGAATATACAAATGCGCATCCTTTTCTAATTAATATCATCCTAGAAGATGAGCAGCAGACAATGCGATACTGCATGGTCTCTTCAGAATAAATAAATCTGGCAGATTTCTCCCCAGAATGAGGGCAAATTTACCAGACCTTGGTGTCCTTCCCACATGTGAATGGTGAAAACAAGGAGGCTGAGGCCACTAACTGCCTGACATCAGTCACTTTTGCTGTCACATATCCAGGTAAATGTAGATTGGCTTCAAATTAACAGTGGAGGTTTGTAGCATTTTTCTTAAGAGACATCTACAGGTCCAAAGGGAAAATGGCTATTTCTTATTGGCTGCAAAATGGTTACAGACCTTTCAACAGCAGCCACAATCTACCTCTTCATCAGAGAAGCTTATAACACCCACAAACTTACCCTCAAAGCACCTGAGGCATTGCAGCAGGGACATACTAGGCTTCTTTCTCCGAGTTGTCCATTTTTAAATCCAAATTCCTCCATTAGAAGTTTCAGAAAGCTGGGAAGTAGAAGAGATCAAGAGGCCTGATCTGTGGTCCATGGCCCCGAATTGCCCACACCTCTGTGGTGATTTCTACTAAGTGTCAGGCACTTTTACTCCCCAGTCACGTTTCTTCATTTCCAAGAAACTGTTCTCGAGGAACCAGGGACCACCATGAAACATTTCACAGAGGTTGTGTTTATTTGATCGATTTTAATTTTTTGAAAATGGTGTCTTCCATCCCCTTGGATACAGAAGATCAACAAGATGGACAGGAGAAAATCCGCTGAAGAGCTACAGCTAGAACCAACACACCTAACAATGATTTCTAAACTGTACTTAAGAAAGCCAATGTTTCTGGGAAAATGAATCATAATTTCATATCTCCACTGGAATCATAACGCTGGTCCATTACTTTAATATTTTAATATTACTTTAATATTTTTAAAATGAGGTTATTTTATAGGGATAGAAATAATGTTCACTTGACTATGCTCTGAGGCCAAATTAATATTTTGTAAAATTTGAACTTTGACCACATAAGAGATCTGGGAGTCACTGCTTTTTAACTACCTCTTGGATGGAGGTTTTCTGTTTTTTTGTTTTGTTTTGTTTTGTTTTGATAATTTTTGACAGCCTAATGCTTAGAACATTTTTCTTGCTGCTTTCAGAAAAGGAACTGGGGTTCCCTGTTGGCAGACTCCACAATATTCCTGCTCACTGTTGTTAGGACACCAAGGAGCCTGTTCCATCTGTAAAATGGGAACTGTGACCTTGGTCTCTGAGTACCTTAACTCTTTTTCTCTGGGGCCCACTGAAGATTAACATCAGTGCTTATCAAAGCCACCTCTCGCTGGGACTTTTGTCCCCAAATCCACTTCAGGTGACTTTACTCCAGGAGTAAATAGTTTTTGTTTTGTTTTGTTTTGAGCTCTATCTTAATTAGCATTCAGCTGATGTATGTTCCCCAAACAATTAATTTTATTTAAGTTTCTTTACTGACTACTAACTATATGGAGAAGCTAAAAGGAGCTTTAAGGAAACATGCAATTGAAATACTGTGCAAATTTTTTTTCTGGAATTTCTCATTCTTTTCCCGTAGGTAAGGAGGCAAAAACAACCACCGGCAGACTTCGCTGCCCCACCGGCTCCTCGCTGTCTCTGAGAGTGAAAGCAGAAGCTGGATTTTAAAAAGCAGGTTAGGGAAATACTCAGCGGGGCGCTCACTGGTTTGCTCCGGGAATAGCTTCAATTCTGAAGTGTACCAGTGACCTAGGACCACAGGATGTACTAAGTTACAGCACACCTGCCTACACTACACCTGCCTAAACTCACACCTGCGTTCTGAACTACCCCAGGCTAAGCATTAAAAGGGACGTACAGTTAAGCTAAATTGAAGTTCCGTTACTGGATAAATATTTCAAAAAGAAAACTTTCCAATTCAAAGTTGTCATCATTACCACTGACAATGAAATCCCATTTTCTGGTCACAGCTCCCCTCTTAAATCAACTGATATTAATCGGCACCCTGTACACAGGAGAAGCCAAAGACAGTTTTACCTGACAAAACGTGACTACGTGTGTGTGTGTGTGTGTGTGTGTGTGTGTGTGTGTGTGTGTGGTGTTGCCCACTCCCTCCCTGGCTCTTTGTTACTAAAGACAGTTTATTTTTATTTAACAATCGATAGTTTCCTTTGTTATATTCTGACTTACTCTAAACCAGTGTGTTTTAAAGAGACTATAACATAATTTTTTTAAATGTCTTATAAAATCTCTCTTAAGCAATTTTCATAATGCAAGAATATTCTCACATACACAGTGGGAGCACAAAATTCCAATATTAATACTTCAAAACTCAAGGAGGAAAAGGTGCACTGAACATCGTGATATTTCAATATGGTGACAGCAGCACTAAACAGAGCTGGGCCAGCCACAAAAATATTGGAAAAGTCCTTATTATAAAAATTGGTATCACAGTTGAGGAGAATCATATTCTCTATCATAATTATATTCATTTAAATGCTTAAAAACACACCAATCTACAAGCACCTTGTTATCTAATGTCTATTTTTTTCTGGTTTGTCTAGGAAAATGACTAGCAAATAAAAGAAAATCTTTCTTGTATCAGAATTGATCACACTTTCATTTGTCCTTTCCCTTCATTTCCCTCCCGGAATCCTTCCCACAATATGTCGTATATGTTTCACTTTGAAATTCTCCTTTATTCTTTTTCTTCTTAGATAGCTCAAAAATAGTAACCTCTTCAATAAAACAGCTGATTCCAAAGTGTTCTGGAGGTGATTTTGAAGTTAACATTTTTAAGGCTGTAATATGGATAATATTTGAATGGGAAGAATCTGGTAGCAAATGAAATATACAATGTCAAAATGTATTTGAAGGGAGAGGATTATCTTCCAGATGATATATGTCCTAGAATTAGTATTCTTCAGTAGGATATTGAGTATTCTCAGTAATTGCAAATAAAGCAAAAAATTATACTAAATAAATCCATGAGAATGTGTGGAAATGCTGTAGACACATCTTATTTTCACTTCATTTTCACATTTAATCATTGCTAAATCTCCAGGATATATTTTTCTGATATCTCATTCTGTAGCAATATTCCATATGTTTGGCAACCTCTCCCTCGTAAGAAGAAACTTCCAATTAATTTGGCTGCAAATTTTATCTCTATTGAACTATTCCCAGAACCAGTCCCTTAACCCCCTAACATTATAATTAAAGCAAATGATACTTTAAAGGCATTTGGGGGTGAGGTACCACAATAAAACATCTGTGGCTAGACCCAGACAGAGTGAAGGGGGGGAACCTGAGAAAGGAACCCCACCAAAACCACACCTGGTGTCAGAACTCACCTCCCAGGGTGATTCTCCAGTCTGCCACTGACACAGTTAACCAAAAGTACATTTTCCAAGGGAAAATCAATTCCAGTTTTGCCAATTAAACCCAACCTGTTCACCTACTCCCAACAACAGTGCCTCAAAATGGTTGATTTGTGCTCCATTGTGATCAGGGATCCTATAAAACTGAAGAGTTTTTAAAAAGAGAGAGTAAAACCTCACTGCAGTATTTGTGAGTGATTTCTTCCTACCACAAGTAACAATAGAAGCCCAGCTCGAGGGCAGCTTAGTTCTGCGCTCCCCTCCCAAGGCTCCTAGACAGGGGGCAAGAAATGGGTCCCCTCACCCTGTAGCTGTTGGACACATGACCTCCAAGAAACCTCCTTTGCTGTGAGTTCCTACCCAATCTCGCTTCTACCTGAAAATATTTCACAAAGGAAGGGGGAAGAAGAAAAGAAGAGAGGGAGAGATTTTCAAGCAACCAAGTCCTGTTGGAATTTTACTAAAAGCAGTAGACCCCATTTGCTCATAATTGTCTTATGGGCTTTGTTAACATTCATTCCAGACAGAGGGAAAGGGCTGAAAATCACTAAGAAGCAAACAGCCCCCCACGCAGCCCTCTCCAAACCCAGCAGTGTATGCGGTAATGTATCTGGAGCTGCCACAGCAAACTGATGCTTCAATCTCTCCAACCTCGGGTTTCCCAAAGTGGGTAACAATATTCCTTGCCTCTTCTCATCAGCTAAACTTGTTCCAAGTCTCTATGCGGTCCAAAGCTTCTCAGCTCTATTCCTGATAAATTTCCCTAACTGAAATAAATGGCACAAGGTCGCTCCATCCAATTCCTTCCCCCATCCACAACTCTGCAATTGGACGAGGAACCAAGCTTCCCAGCCAGGGAAATCCAGCAAATATCCACCAATCCTGCCTAAAACAAGAGGCTCCATGGAGATTTAACAACCCAATATGTAGAAAGAACAGGCTGGTTAATCCCTGTTAAGTAGTTTTCTATTCCTCTGCAACCGTAAGTGCGACCCTTCTGCCCCTTGCCCTACGGTCTCCTCCGCAGCACTGGGCTCTCTCGCGCGCGCTCTCTCTCTCTCCCCCCTCCCTCCCTCTGCTAATGCGGGTGCTAAGTAATCACTAATTGACTGTAACGCAGAGTGAAAGGGCACTAAAATCCCAGGCAAATGGGAAGTTAGGACAATGCAAATATTTAGGACTTGAGGCTGTCTACACCTGGTCTGCGGGGTCATTAGGTCGCTGTTCAAAATACAAGACGACCTTGTGCCCTGTCTTTCTCTACTCAATAGGAAGAAATTGCTCTGTGGGTTTCCGGCCTCATTCGACCCCCACCTCACCTGTCGGAGGACTCAAATTTTAAAATCAACCCGGGTATTTGCAGTCCGGGAGGCAGTCTCCACGAGGTCCTGACGCTCCTGTTGCCCTAATCCCCCTAGCATTCAGCCTACATTCTTGCCTTAACCCCTCTTTCTTTGGGGCATGTCAGACGGGAGGTACACGGAGCTCCGGTCGTCCTCCTTTAATTTCCTGATGCTCCTGGTTTTATTCTGCCCCAGCTTTTCTAATAATGCTTTTTCTTCATCAGTTTCACCTTTCAGAGCCTTTTAAAAGTCACATTCGCCCTGTTATCTAAAATTTAAATACATGTGATATATTTACTTAAATTCATATATGTTTTATGGTATATCATTTTTATATAAGCCCCATATATGTCCATATACCCGTTGTGGGAAAACCCAGTCCTTGAGCGACACCGACAGAAGCCTGAGCTCAGTCCCAGGCCAGCCCCCGCTTCCTCTGTGCGGTGCATCCAACCCCACGACCGCACAGTGTCACTAACGCCCTTCCCTGGTGGAATTTAATATCCATCATCGGCCGCCCATGTAGAAACCTCGTCTCTCTAGAGCCTGTCTCGTATCCAGCGCTGGTCAAATCCGCTACGCTGGGGAGCAGAGCGGTCAGCCAAGGCTCGAACGCGGACAGAACCCAGGAGAGAGCGCGGGCCGCGCGGACCTGCTGCTGGACGCCTCCCTGCTCGGAGGAGGAGGCACTCCCAAAATGGGAGCATCGCCTTCCAAAGTTTAAAAAAGTCGCACAAAGCCTTGTGCTGCCGGCGTTGTGTTAGTTTTGTCTTTTCAAATGCTGGGCATTGGAAGGGAGAGGGGGTTTTAACCCGGTCTACTCTTGCGCGTTGTCGGCACTCCCGCCCGCCACTCCTCTCCTCGAGGAAAAAGTCCCCGTCACCGCTCTACCCGGCTTCGCCAGTCCCAGTTCACTGGACCTCGAAGTGTTCGGGAGAGTGAGCGTGGAAAAGGAACTGGCACAGGCGCAGCATGGTCAGAAGGCGAGGGCCAGAGGCGCAGGAAAGCCGAGCGCACGCACGGCGGACACAGAGCAGCCCCTCCCGTGCCCATTCCCGGCTGCCACCTCCATCCGGGCTACGGGACGCGGTGCGCGCACAGCCGGCTGTCCCGGGACGGCTGTCCGCATCTGCCTCCACGCGCGAGGCTCTCAAAACGCAGGCAGCGTCCAGAGAGCGCCCAGGGTCGTGCGCCGCCCGCAGGTGCGCAGCAAAGGCGCTGAGAAGCAATCCCCGCCTGCTCCCCGGGCCACCCAGGCCGGCGCTGGCCCGCGGGGCGGCGACAGCCTGCCCTGGTCGCGGTGAGGTCAAGCGGGTCGCGTCCCAGACCCGAGGACGCCACTCCTGCCCAGCCCCGCGCAGACCTGCTTGGGTCTGGTTTTCCTCGAGCCGTGACCGCAGGCAAAAGAAAAAATCAAACGCGAGTCAGGACCTGGTTCCTCTTCTCAGTCCCGACTTTGCGACTTCCCGGGACGCCTGTCCCTCCCCTCCCTCTCAGTGCAGGTCTTTGCACCTCCTTGCCAGCTCCTCGCCGTCGCGGTTTAATCGTTAATTCTGTACCCTGAGGCACTGGCCTTGGGGCTTCCCAAACTTTCCCCTTCTTCGCTATCCTCTCTGATCGAGGTCTTGGAAAGAAAGAGATCAGGACCCTGGCGCTCTCGGCCACTCCTTGTCCCAAGCTAGACCCTGTCACGGTCGCTCCAGTTTCTTCAAATTCCCTTCTCCGCAGTTCACAGCTGAGGCGGGAGATTCCCAGCGGTTAGGAAATCCGAACCCCAACGCACCAGGCTGGAATCGGCGGGCAGGTGGAGATAGCAAGCCCACCTTTAAAAAACTGGCTCGCGCCTGAGAACATTTTGATGAGGCAGGGAGGGAGGCCGGTGGTACCGGCTTGCTGTCTGGACTTCTGTATCGCAACCTGATGGACTCTCGCTCTCCGCATACACCTAAATATGCTTTCGCGGGGTTTTCCTCGCACTACAAGACAAAGGAGGAATGGCAAGAAAAGAGTTCAGCACCAGTTTGAGAAAAGAATTGGCCCAGGGAACGAGGCTGCAAAACCCCCAACCCCGCAGGAAAACAATAGTGGGGGACCAGATTCAGGGCGAGACCTGCACTGGGAAATTTACCCACCCCCCGCACACCCCGAGGAGCCCCAGAAAGGGAGGAGAGTGTAGTGGCGCGCCCCGGAGAAGTCCTTCATCCAGACCCTACCAAATACAAAATCGCCTTTGCCTCAGCTTTGGGATCCGCAGGAGCTTGCTGGAAGCTGTCCCTTTAGGAGACCTGGAAGCCGGCAGGAAATGCCCCGGGCCTGCTTTCCATTTACCCAGCCGTGTGCGGACCGACTGGAGTCCCTCCCGCGCGGGTAGCCCCACTCCCCCACCGCAGCAATCAGAGGACCGGGAAGACTGCATGGAAGCTGGGTCAGAACCAAGGGCAAAGGGTGGATAAAACGCCCCACCTTCCTATACATATCCCGCACTTTTCTGGGTCTTAGCCGACCACAGGGGCCGGCAGGACCCAGGTGCGTGAAGGGACCGCTGAGTTCGAGAAGTTTTGCCCACCGCTCGGTAGGCGCTTGATCTCTCCCAACGCAGCTCCGGGCCGGCGCTGTGAGGACTCGGACCGTGGCGTACCTACAGCCCCGTCAGGACAGTGACAGGCTGTGCCCGGAAGGTGAGGGGCGGTGGGTGGAAGACCCGCGACACAAAATCGTGGGCCAAGAAGCCGGGACCTGCCAGTTAGGATGAGGTCCCTTTCCAAACCCATCCACACTGCCCCTTCCCCCCCCCGAAAAAAAGAGCGAGAGTGAGACGCCAAACCCTTTCCAAGGTTGGCGCGCGCGGAAGGTGACCCCGCAGGTGCCGCAGGCTCCTTCAAACGGAGCGCGCGCATCCCCCAGCAAGGAGCGGCGTCCTGGTTCCTTCGGAGGCACCGGCCCCAGGAGAGGGCCGCTGACCAAACTGAGATCTACGGGAAGGAGGCCTCTATTTCTCTACCAGGGCACTTGGGATCGCTCCCAGCCTCCTCCCACCCGATTCTTTCTGCGCTCTGCCCCGGGTAGACGTCGGTCTATCCGCTGGCGGAGCTGGAATTGGTAAAGCGGGGCGGGGCGGAAGCCAGGAGACCCGGGCAGTGAGACTTCCATCGGGTGAAGGACAAGGGGACGGTAGCGCTAAAGAGGAGCCAGCGGGAAACAGATTGCCAAGGAAGAGGAAGGAAAAGGACAGGGTCGTGGACAAAAAGTTCCAAAGAAAAATTACTATATTACTTGGTAACATTTCCCTGAAGGGAATGCATCTCACCCATCCTCAAATAAGCAAAAGAATATTTCCACCGCTGCTGAAACATAGTGGATTTAAACTCCTAAAACGCCCCTAGAGGCGAGGGCATCAGGCAACCGAGGTTGATGGATCCTGAGACCTGTGCCCCCAAAAGCTCCATTTGTGATTTGTGGTGGCTCAGGATGAGAAAAAGCGGAACCCATGTGCGTTGGTGGGGGGCACAACCCAAACCAGTAGTTGTTAGGTAGAAGGGACCCCTGGGGAGTAAGCCTTTCTCATCTCCCCTCATCCAGAGTTTGAGTGTCCACCGGTCTTGGGATGCCCTTCTTCCTCCCTGAGGGCCAATGGTGTGAGCCTCTACACTCCCCCTCCAATACATTGGATTCTTAGGCCACTGGGCCCCGAGTCCCAGGGAAGAGAATGGTTGTGTGTATGGGTGTGAGGGGGCCACACCCACCTACCTGTCCCCCAGTCCCAGCACCATCAGCCTAACAGCCAGTGGCCCGATCTGTTCCCAGGGAAGGAATAATCTACACACAGAAGTCCTCAGAGATTAGGCCCCTCAATTTTGGCTGGTGCCTCCTCAAATTAAGGCCACAGAACGTGAGCAAGACAAAAAGGAGGACTGACCACCCCTCTTGGTATGGCATTGCCTCGATAGGCCACTCTGAGCTGAGGGGTCCTTTCTTTACCTCATTAAGTTTTCCACAGTTTGAACTTAGACTCAGAGCCTTAGCAAACGAACTGTACCTCTGAAGGTGAGTTCTGGGCGGTTTAGGAAAGCAAATTCTTCAAACACCAAAGTTGTCTTTGAGTAAGAGAAACAAAAATCAAGACAATCTGAGTGCTGCTCATCCCAAAACAGGACGTCAGAACAAAGCCCAGGGCACAGTATTTCGTCGCTGTCCCAACTGACAGGCCACCTATGAACCACAGCCATTTGAGTACAGGCTTTCTGGATACCAAGGAACCACACACACACACCACACACACACACACACACACACACACACACACACGTCTTTGCCCTTCTCACGTACTCCCCTCACTTACTTTCATACAGCTACAGTCGGTTTAAGGTCTTGCGCACCTTTGCCAGGTTTGTATTTCTGTTCGTGCAGGGGGTCACAAACAGAACCCTTTGTGTCACTCCCTGTGAGGGGCAGCAAGCGCAGTGACCGCCCCCCCGTGCCCTCTCAGAACATATTAGTAAATTACCCAAGGCCCAGCACAGACTTGAAACTGTTTGCCAACTGCTGACATAAAGAATAGCTGTAAAATATAGTCAACAAACAATCTAAATAAGCTTGGATCAAGCTAGCCTCTTAGGGTCTTCCCAAAACTTCCCAGGGAAGTCTAAGGCACTCGCTGGCCAGCCCGCCGGTGGAGGTATCCCCGGGACAGAAACCCTGCGATGGAGAGCCGCGGCGCAGGAGGGCGCGCTCCTACGCCCCAGTCCGTCCGCAGTCACCTCTCCGTGAGCCGGCTCTTATTTAAGCTCTGAGGACTTAGCTACCGCACCACTAAAGAAGTCGCGGGCAGAAGTACAGCCCCTTGACAAAAAGCCTGAGGTGAGGGAACCCTTCACCTTTTCACCGTGCCCGGGGCGCCCTGCAGAACTCACCAGCGGGCAGTGTAAGACTCAACGCAGCGCTCGCCACGCGCGCGCGCGACACTCGGGACCTGTTTCGGTCTCCGCACAGATTGTCTCACGCGGACGCTCAGTTCGAGAGTGAGATACAGATTCCCTCCGGGAACATCTGTGCGTGCGCACACCCATACACACACAGAGACCGGGGACAAACAAGCCACAAGCTCCCGCCGCGGCACTAATTTTAGGCGCCGGAAGAAAGTGATGGGGTTAGCGCCCAGGCCTCGGTCTCTCCCCTCCAAACCCGAGCCACCCGGGTCTTACGCCCTTGCTAGCTTAAAGACTGAACCCCGAGTTCGCAACTTCCTCCCGGCGCATCTCCCTCCTCTACGTTCCTCTGGAATGTGGTGAGTGGATTCCCTCACAGGGACAGTCGGTCCCGGGCGGCGCAGGCGGCCAGCGCCGCGGGCAGCAGCGGCTGGCGACGCACCGGACTGGCTGGCCCGGCCCGCGGGTGGCGGCGGCGATCGAGTGTGGGGCCAGGGCTTCTGGGCCGCCAGACCCAGGGGGGCGAGTGGGATGCACCCTCCAACTTCCCGCCAGCTGAGGTGAAGTTGCACTATCGGCCCAGCAAGCTTTAGGCGCCCCGGGAAGAAAATGATTAAGGGGCCACCCTCGCCCCCACGCCCGGCCGGCAGTTCGTACCCCACCCCACTCCGTCCCCAAACAGCACTCTACACTGCGTTCCCAGAAAACCCATGGGCTGGAGACGCGGGTTCCGGTACCCTTGGCCTGCCTCGAGCATGTCTCAGGAGGCTTTCACATTCGCACCAACAGCCAACAGCCAGGCCCTTCAAACGCACTCTGGCCGGTGTCCCTGCCCTGTGACCGCCTCTGCGCCCCAGCCGCCGGCCCCTTCTGGCCAGGGCCACGAGCAGCGTCCGGCCCGCCCTGCACCGGCTGAGGCTGTGAGCTGTCCTGTTATCGAATTAGATCGGCGAGGAAGGGGGTTGTCTTACGTTGCATCGGCACACCGAGCATCTCCGGGAGCCCCTTGACAGCCCCCTCCGCGGGGACAGCCGCGCTCTGCATCATCTTGGAGCGAGAGCCAGCGAGTCGCAGTCAACGGAGATCTCTCGCCCTCTCCCTCTAGCTGGATTCAGAAATTTGAAAATAATAAAAAACCCAAGCAGGCCGCCGAAGTCACACTGGAAGCCGGGCCCTCCGCCTCTTCTGGAGGACTCCACAGGCTGGTCGGCCCCCTCCCCCCGCCAGCCCTCAGTCTGTTTCAAATCCCTTTGATCTCGCTCTCCGGGGTTGGTGCACATCCCGGATCGCGGAGACGCTGTTGCTGCAGCTCCGCTTTTCTCCCCTCCTCCCGCCCCCGCCCGCCGCTCTCCCCTCCCCCTCCACCCTTCGCGCGCCAGCAGCCCCGGAGGCCGCGGTCACCCAGGCATTTGATTCATTCACACTGCGGGAGCGGCCGTGACGTCGCTTTCCGCAGGGAGGCCCTGCCTCAGCCAGTCTTCCCATCGGCAGCGAGCCGCTGACCCCAGCCGGAGCTGGGGTCCCGGTACCCCGAGAGACCGCGGGCGCAGAAGGGCGGGGCCGCAGCGAGCGGGGCGGGGCCTCACGTTCCCCCCGCGCCGGGCCGTGCGGGCTCGCGCCCGGGTATAAACACTGCGGCGGGCTGGGCCGCGGCAGCAGGTGGTCCGGAGGGTGGCGCCCACCCTGGCAGGAGTCGGCGGGCTCGGAGAGTGCCCAGCCCGCGGCGCGTGTCCTCTCCGCCCCACCGTTTGGACCTGGGGGCTGGGGAGGGGGTGGGGCAGACGCTCTGAAGCCCCGGCCGCGGGACCTCGTCTTCCCCTCGCGCGCGCTCGGTCCCCAGCGTCTCCACGCCGGCCGAGCGCGCTCCGCGGCAGGAGGGCTCCGCCAGCCTCCACAGGCTCTTCGGCCCGCTCCTTTCCCGCCGGCACTTCCCAGCCGCTGCTGTTTCTCCACCGCGTCTGGCTGGGCCAGGGACAGCCCGTGCTCGGCCCGGAGCTCGCGAGTCACGCA
The DNA here is from genome assembly GCA_028451465.1 of Erethizon dorsatum. NCBI lineage: Eukaryota > Metazoa > Chordata > Mammalia > Rodentia > Erethizontidae > Erethizon > Erethizon dorsatum. The sequence goes on from CM051830.1 coordinate 28,665,475, forward strand.
GCGGGGGGCAGTGGGGGTGGCGCACGAGGGTGGAGGGGCGCGGGCGCCCAATGAGTCTGGGCGGCGCCTCCCGCGCGGTCCGCCCAGCTCTGTCCGCTCGCTCCCCAGAGACCGCTTTGCAGCCCGGCTGTAACCGCGGGCGCTTTGAACCACTCGCGACCACGTGCGTGCAGCACGGCAGCTTCCACACGGACACCCGGGCAACCCGCGAGGGGGCTTGCGGTGCTACTGTATTTACACACACAGACGCGATTAGAACGGGTTCTCCTCAACGCAGATTTCCGTCAGAAATAAATCCAGGTCCAACTCTGCAAGGAGGTCTCCGCGGAAGTCCTCTACACTTCAGCAGACACTCGACGCCTCCGGACTGCAGACACCAAGAGTCGCCCCACCAGCCCCGGGCCTGGCGGCTTGCGGGATTCCAGCCCCCTCCCAACACCACTATCCCCAGTTTCATCCTAGAGATGATGGATGCTCACCCCGGGCTAGGGGGATCCCGCTTGGGCTGGAAGAGAGACTGCGTGCCCTCCCCGCCTTCCTGAGCATCTCCAGCCCTTTTCTCTGGCGTTGGGCACAGACCAGGGACACCTGCTCACCTTCTGGGGCTGGCGAGGGAGGAGCTTGGGGGCGGGGGAGGATGGCGTGACCCTTTGCGCTGCTTAGAACGTGTTTCCAGTGAGGTCACCGTGAATTGTAGGTGCTCTGGTTCTGGGCTGGCATCATATCTTCCTCTGTTTACCTGCGAGCTGACTCCGGTGCTCGAGACAGAGAATTTGTACAAGATAAACAGCAAAGAACCTGGTGATGTTTTCGATATACACCAAAATGTTTTCCACAGAAATATAACTAGTAAACAAACACCGGGAAATGTCAGCGTCATTAGCAACCGAAGACACGCAAACAACTCTTTTTGGTTGTTAAATGACCAACTAGAGGACAATCGTAGACTTCCGGGCCGGTGACGGTGCTTGGAAACTGGTACTCTCCCAAATATTGCTATTGTGCTTATAAATTCCTAACATTCGTTTGGAAAGCAATTTGGCAATATGTATCGAACCTATAAATTTTTCATGTAATTTCACTTTTGAGTGTATTTTCCATGAAAATAATTTAGACTTTTTTTTTAGGTTCCATGCATGAAGATGTTTGTTACAGTCTTACACTTTGGAGAAAAATAACCTAAATATTCAACAAAAAAGTGCTTTAGAGGAGCAAGTCAAATTTGCTTATAGTATCTCATATATGCTTTGAAACCAATTATAAAAATCTAACAGCATGGGCATGTTTATGAAATGCTAACTTTTTAAAAGAGCAGGACACAATAATGTATGGCTATAAATATATGATATTTGAATATATTAAATAGAAAAGCAGTGATAATATTCATTGTTGGTTATGATGTGGGGAAATCAGAAAAAAAATTTTCTGGTGGGGTTACAGAAAGGAGAAGTGTTACCTAATGGTATTTTGACAATATGTTTTATAGCCCAAAAGTGTGATGGATTTGACTCAAATCATATAGACATGTGTCCAAAGAAAATAATTAAGAATATTTATAAACATGTAGCTGTAAGGACGTTTATAATATTATAAAAAGAGAATAGCCTATCAGTGGGGATGTAGAGCAGTGGTGGAATACATGAAGTCCTAGGTCCAATCCCCAGCACAATAAATAAATAAATGTCCAACAATAGGGGATTATTAAATAAATTAGAGTAAAATAAAATGTTACAAAGTCATTAAAAATAATATAGAAGGATATTTAATAATGTAGGAACATATTTAAGACATTAGCAATGGGGAAAAGTATACAAAACATTATAAACTTTAGGACCTTTTTATAAAAGAAGCATAAGTAGAAAAAGAATACACTAAAATGTAAAAGTGGTTATCTGTTCATTGGATTTTTCAATTTTCTCCGTGGAGCACATTATTTATAAAGCAGAAAAAACTAATAAAATTGTTTTTAATATTGGGCAAAAACAAGGAATTGTATCAAAGTACTATTCAAAAGTAAAAGTATATATGTATATATGAGTCGTTAACACTGGGGAATTGAACCCAGGGGTGATGAGCTACATTCCTAGCTAGCTAGCTTGATTGATTGATTGTATTGGGGGTTGAACCCAGGGCATTCACACTGACCTACATCCCCAGCCCTTTTTTTATTTTTCATTTTGAGCCAAGGTCTTGCTAAATTGCCCAGGCTGGGCTTAAATTTCTGGCTCTCCTGCCTCAGCCTCCCAGAGTGGTAGGATTACAGAAATGTACCATGCAGGCTTTTTATTTTTTCCTGTTTTTTTTTTGTTTTTGTTTTGAGGTTTGAGCCCCAAATCTTCACTGAGCTATATCTCCAAACTTTTTTTTTTTTTTTTTTCAAGACAAGTCCTCACTAAGTCACTAATTGCCCAGCCTGGGCTTGAGCTTCTGATCTTTCTACCTCAGCCTCCCAAAGTGCTGGGATTACAAGCATACAGTACCATCCCAAGTTTAACAGTCTATTTTTTAAAAGTACATTAGAAGATATATTATGAAGCATTATTTCCTCTTTTCCATATTTTCTGTAAAGTGGTTATATTTTTTCAGTAATATTAGTAAAAGATAACATATGCAATGAAATTAGAGCATCTATGGTAATTACTTTTATAATTTAAAATTATATTCTAAAATATTCTCTGCAGCTCCTGCTCTCCTAGTTTGAACCTGCTGGGTCCCTGCTCTCTTCTCCGTTTGCATGTCACTGGTCTGTCACTGGGTAAGGGACAGCATTGCTGTGGTGGGGACTCTTTTGTGCTGGAGATGCCAGTTCCACCTCTGTTCCTTGGCAGAGGAGCCCTGTGACATCTGCTTGACTTTCAGTTTTTGAACCTGTGGGCAGCCACTCCCAGACCCCTTGCCTTCCCTCACAAGCACACAGTGCAGCTCTGCCACTAAATGCCCTTTCCGTAGGCATTCGCCTGCTGGTAGGAGCTCGGTCCTTTCCCAGGTTCTTCCAGTAACATCTCCCTGTCCCGAACCATCTCACTTTGCTCCCGAGGAAAGCTTCTCCATATGCCCATAGGAAAATCCTAATAGAAAGCTTCCCTTACATGAATTTTTAGTGCTTATTGATGCTAGTGGTAGTAATAGTAATAACATCATAGCATATTATGATAATAATAACCAATATTTATTTGAAAGTTCATAATGGGTTTATAACTGTACCAAACACCAAGGTAAGTGCTTCTACCTGCATAATTCCACCTATTCCTCACAACAGTTCAGCTACTCAGTGGATGAAAATACAGGCTAGCTGGGGCTAAGCTAGCACCACCCCCCACCACCCCAAGAATGGGAGAATGTTTGAATCTTGCAGAGATCAGGTCATCTCAACTGTAGGGTGGCACAGGAGACCCCCGGGGTGGGACTCAGCTTGGATTTAAATCTCTGCGCTGACTCAGAAGGGCTCTTGTCACTGAAGTCCACCAGGGCTGCCAGGTGACCCCCTACAAACAATGGTCCTCAGGGCCAGCCAGCCACAGACCTCCCTTTTTGGGCTAAGACCCCACTGGAGGGCAGATACCAGAGTCTGGACCAGCGATGAAGTGGCCTCTTTCAGGTCTAAGTTCTGTTAGAGAAACCAATGCATGGCCAGTACAGAGAATCTAGTATTTTCTAGACACTGATGCATTTCATTTCTGGGAATCAAACCCAATATGTCAATGGATCCAATTCTCACAGGAGAAACCTAATTTAGGAAAATGATTGTAGCTTACATTTGTCTAGCACTTTACATTTTACAAAGTTCCTCCAAGTATTTTATCTCATTTGATCTTCATAATTATGCCTGTGCTTGTGTATGATTACCAGGAAACAGATAGGTTAAGTGGTTTGCCTAAGGTCACACAGCTAATAAGTTGCAGAGCTGACTGAAAATTGAATCCACCCTTTTGACTCCCAATCTGGTGCTCTTTCTGCTCTGCACAGCAGACTTGAGTGTCTTCTAACACTTACGTTTTAAGAGCTTCACAGAGTGGGTAACTTAGATGCTAGGAAGGCTGAACCCCAGTTGCTTTCTCCTCTGAGGAAAGAATCTCACCACCCCTGCTCTACTGTCACCCCATCTCTAATCATCTCCTCCTTGTCCTCACTCCTCTCAAACCCTCTTTTGTCATTTGCATTTTGAAACTGTTTCCTTAATTATTCTCCTGCTGTTGGAAACCTGCTATCCCGGCTTCGTGGCATCCTTTGATTTATCTCTGTCTGGATAACAGCTCCCCGATTCTCCTTGGGGAATTCAATTTTCATTCATTTTTCTGCAGGGCTAGATTGATATAGACCCTCTGCCCCGGTCTGTATTACTCATCCCAGCAGAGAGAACCAGGGAGACTGAGCCTCGGCCCAGGCCCTGGGGAGCTTCTGTCTTGTTCAGGGAGCCACAGGGAGTTCTCCAATAGAAGGACAGGGGCCTTTGCTCCTCTCCATCTGTCTACACAGCCCTCCCAGTCATTTGTCACGGGCCCCTTTCATGGACCCACCACTTTGTCATTTGTCTCCTTTTCTTCCCAGAACCTTGCAGGGATCTCTCCTCACCAAGATGCTGATCAGAAGGCGGTTGCTGCTCATCTTAAACCTGCCCTATGTCCTTGACACAGGAATTTAAGAAACATGGAAAAGAGATGGCCCTGTACTTGGGCATGTAACTCTGAAGAGAAGATTCTGATTCAGTAAGAGGCTGTGAAACAGGAGAAAAGGACACTAAGGGAGAAGAAAAGTAACAGTACCTAACACATAATGACAGCATTGGTCTAAGTCCTCCTTCTGTGTTATTCATCTAATCCTGAAAAATCCTTCTAGAAAGGCACTGTTATTCTCCCCATTTTACAGATGAGGAAGGTGAGGCAGAGATAAACCAAATGATATGCCCGAGGTTGCACAGGTGGTAAGCACTGGCAGCAGCGTCTTTTTACAGACAGCTTGGCTCTATCCTTGCCAGCCCCACCGGCATCATCAAATAACCCTTAATTGGAGATCCCTGAGCTTAGCTGGTGCAGAGTCTATGAGCCAGCAAAACAGTCCTCTGGAGCCATCCATGCAGCCATCTTACCCCATGGCTTGTGTTCATGTGGGAACTGGGGAAAGAATCTGGGAATTTGGTCTTGTTCTGATTTCAGAGTTAATTCTCTTGATCTCCCATCAAAAATCTAAAGTACTTAGAGCATTCTTTGTGCACTGATTGAGCACCTATTGTATGCCGGCTCCATGACTGGTCCTGGAAACTACTGACCTGGATGCCAAGTCCAGATAGTCTTAACTTGCTTTGGGTAGGCTGGCAGCACTTCCGTGAGACAAGGTCAAGGAAGTCCTCAGGTGCCTCTACCTTCATTGCCAGAGAGGAAGCCTGAGACCTGGGTTGGCTAAAGGTTCTCAGATTACCTGCATTCAAATCCCAACTTGGATATCGCCTCCTCAGGCAACTCCTGGGAATGCTTGTGTTTCTCCTGTCTCACTAGCTAAATGGGACACAATAGCACTCTCCCCATAGATTGTCACCATGGCACCCAGGAAGCTCTTTCCCTAAAAGGTTTAGCTCTCATCATGCACCCCTGGGCAGTAATCTGCCTTTTTTCTTCTTTTCTATTTATGGCCAAAACCGTGGAACGAGAAACTCTTCCTGATGTTTTTAAGCAAAGACTAAAATTTAGGAGTTCATCTTTCCTAGGCATATAGTTGGGACAGAGAAAGACCTACAGCCACAGTTGTGGGCCAGCCTTTGTTTTTCCCCTTCAGACCTGTTCTTTCAATTTGGCGAAGAGCTGAGGTCAGTGTATCAGAATTGCTCCGTGGGTGAAACTCTTGCTATCCTGGGGAAATCTCTGACTCCACCATGAAAATAGGTGCCGTGCCCTCTGACTGTGCAAACCAAGGTGGCAGGAAGGTGCCTATAATACAAACCAATGGTGCAATTCTGTATCTTCTGCCAGCACCACCTTGTAACTGTACTCTCTTCCTTGTGGTTTGTTTCCCAATTTTACTTCAGCTCCAAGTTTATTTGAGGAAAAGCTCTGGCTCCTGGTGCAGCACAGCTGAGCCTTCCTTTTTTCCCCATTCCCGCCTTTGCCCACCAGGACGCCTGAATCCCAGAATGATCCCAGGAACTAACATTTTCATGGAGTTTTACAGTTTGCTCAGTGCCATCACACACCTGGTCTCCCCTAAGCCTCACAAGGCAGGGGAGGGCAAATCCTACTCCCATCTCTTCGTAGAGGAGAAGGCAGAAGCACAGTAAGTTAGAGCTATCTGCCCTGCCATACCCAGGGCTCAGTGGCAGAGTTTCTGACTACGTGATCCATTTCCTCAGCTCCTAAAAAAGATGCATGCTGCATATGGCCAGCCAAGGGATGGGGAGTCCAGCCTGGCTCCATTTGAAATAGCTGCAGGTGTCAAAGCTAATCTATAAAACAACCCCATCATCGTCTTGTGAAAGATTTTTACTGGAGGAGCTTAACTCAGCAGTTTCCTCTCAGGAACTGACTTACAACCGAAGAAAGGTAGATGTGTTAGATGGGAGCAGAGGTGACAGGAGAAAGGCCCAGGCCTTTGTGGGAGGAGAAGCAAGGAGGCAGATTCTCCTGACACTTGAACTCCAGGCCTTCAGTGTCCATGCCAGCTCTGCTGACTATTGGCAAGGGAGGGACGAAGCTGTTTGCACAGGTCCTGGCACATAGTTCTCCTCCCATAGTCGTTAACTATCTTTAGTGTACAAGGACAGGGAATTCAGTACCTTTTAGGTCTCACTGCATGGCCTTTCCTTTTCACAGCCCTGGTTTACTGTAAAGAGCTAGTCCTTCTTGGTCATTCACCTTACTGCTTGAAAACTGACCTACAGGACGGAGACCAGGACACTGGAACTGCAGCCACAAGGAAGAAACCCTGAGAGCTTTCCAGGGGCAAAAGATTTCCCCAAGAGCTCACCTGAGAAGTGTTCAGTAGAGGACATAAATCCTCCATCTAGTTTACATGAGTTTTATGAAGTTAAACTCTGAGTCTCCCTTTTCCTGTGTTTGGGGACATTAATATTCAGATGGTTCTGAGAAAGGGTTTGTTGGGAGACCACAGAAAACTAATATGAGAAGGTCCTAAGGGAAATACTCCATAAATGTTTATTCCATTCCCCTGAGGCCCTTTGCAGAACCCCTCAGGCTTTACTACGCATATGATCATCTGGGGTTTTTGTTCATATCACAGCTTCTGGCTCAGTAGGCCTGAGGCCTCAGAGTCTGTCTTTGTAATGTTTTTTTGGGTGATACTGGTGCTGCTGGCCTTTACGTGGTGAGCCTTGGGGGAGGAGGCACCCTGGGCACGGAGGGGGTGAGGTCCAGGACTCTCCCCTCTAGTGTAGCAGCCAGTAGCCGAGTGTGGCTATGGAGCCCTGAGATGAGGCTGTTCACAATGAGGTGTGCTATAAATGTAAATTATGAATTGGATTTTGAAAGGTGAATACATAGAAAAGAATGTAAAGTATCTCATTAAGATTTTTTAAAATTTTATGAATTGAAGCGATAATATTTTTGGATATATTGGGTTAAATAAAATCTGTTATTAACATTCATTTCACTTGCTTCTTCTTTTGGCATGGCTATTGGGAAGTTTAAAATTACCTAAGTGACCAGCGTTCTATTTCTTACTGGGCAGCACTTGTCTGGGATGCTCTGCCTTGCACGGTCAGTACACACTCAGGCACATACAGCATGCACACTCTGGCGTGAAGAGCCCCATTTCTTCCTAGCAGTTTCTAGCACCAAGTAAGGGACTAATAGGTGTTTGCTGGGTGAATGAACAGGGAGGATCCCACAGATGTAGCCCCATGAGCCATGGGCCCAATACTGAGGAGGAGACCTCAGCTGCACGAGAGCCCCCAGAACTGAGCAGGTGGCTGAGCCTGAAGAATGACTGTCTCCCCTTGCCGTTGACCCCGACCTGCCACCCATCTATTCTCTGTCATCTCAAGCACTGCCATCTGCTCTTTTTAAAGCGTTGACGGCAGAGAGAAAGGAATTCGGGTGCTCTCTCCCCAGGGCTCTTCAGATAAAGAGCATAGGACTGGAGAGGAACCATCGCAGTCACAGCAGTGCTTGAAGTGCAGGACACACTGCACCTGGCGGTTTTCCTTCCTCCCTGAAAGCTCACTTCACTAACTGTCCCGGTTTCACCCTGCTCTTCTGCTCCCATCCCCCAGAGTTCACATCGCCTCAGCTTCTCTTTGTGGTCTTTGCCCCATCCCCACCACGACTGGGAAAGCCCATGACCCCAGCGCTCAAAGCAGAAAACTTCTGAAGATGCCCTGACATTAGTGGGAGACTCACAGCCCAGACTCCTACAGCTTCTAAGACCCCCAGCGACCAGAGACAGATCTCAGGACCCCGAAGTCCAAGGTCAGAGGTAGAAGTTGCCTGGAGGGAAAGCCAGCCACAGGAGAAACTCTGGTGAGCTAGGGGTATCCCCAGGGTGCTGGGGAGCTGGGATATGCCTCAGCCTTTCTGTCCCCTCCACTGAGGCCCCGAATACATGCATGAAGGCCCACCCCCAACCACCCTCACGTCTCCTACACCCTCTTCTGATGACTCTCCCTTGCCAAGCCTCTGACTCTAAGCAGGACAAAGAGAGTTCTTGGAATCATGTGAACTTACCAGAGGTCAGGGGGAGAATCTGCCTTCATGGTGAGGATTGGGAGGAGCCTCGCATGGAGCAGCTGTTATCTGGAGTCCAGGCACTGCCGAGGAAAGTCAGGGTCTGGGGGGCCGCTGCATCCCATCCATAGACGGAGCTGGGAAGGGCCAGGACAGGGTGGGGTGCCCCGAACGGAGCTAGGTAGAGCCCAGAGGAGGCCTTCTCCTCTTTTCTCTGAGAGAAGGTGCTCTGCTCCCCCTTGGAAGCTGGGGAAAGCAGGATCTGCCTAGGGGGAGGGTAGCAGAGGGGCTGGAGACCGCCTCAGAGAAAATTAAATTGCACTTGAGGGCAAATTCTATTAGGGAATAGAGCCTGTCTCTCAACAGCCTGCATCCATTTAGGTGATTAGCTCAGCCCAGCACCTCCCAGGCCCAGGGCCTGGCCAGCGCTGTCCCTCTACTAGGGGAGCCAGGTCAGTAGCCTCTTGGGGCCCAGCCATTGCACTCCCCTCCCACTCTAGCCTGCCAAGGAACACCCTTCTCTTACCATGCACAGCCAACAGGCCCTTTTAGAAGTGGCCAGGAGGCAGTGAGCACTCTAGGTCCTCCTAGAGCCCCTCAGGAGTGGGGTGTCATGGAGGACACTTGGATATAAGGCCAGGCACCACCAGAAGGGCAGAGGAGGGGTCTCCCCTGTGGGGTCCGGAGCAGGGTCAAGGGAAGTACGAGGTTGTGCAAGAGAGACCCACAAGAAAAACCCTTCCTCTGCCCCTCTGGCAGTGCCTGGCCTTGTATCCACCAGGGTGCTCAGGAAGGCTGGACTCCAGGGCACTGGGAGACAGGAAGGATCTGGAAATGTGGAGAAGATGGCAGCAGGGCAGGAATTAAAGTAAAGAGGTGGGCAGGAAGCAGAGTCTGTCTGAGTCAGCAAGAGTTGGGACCAGTGAGTAGGTAGAGAGAAATACAAATGGCTGTCATTTGGAGAATGTCAAGCATACTGTAAATTAACAGAACCTACCAGTCAATGGTAAAATAAATTCATCTATAAAATGGGTTTAGCTGGGCATGGTGGCACAGGCCTATAATCCCAGTGCTCAGAAGGCTGAGGCAGGAGGATCTCCAGCCTGTACTACGTAGTGAGTTCAAGGTCAGCCTGAACTACATAGTGAGACCCTGTCTCAGAAAAAAAAAAAAGGGCTGGTGAGATGGCTCAGCGGCATAAGCGTCTGCCTGGCAAGCATGAGGGCCCGAGTTCGACTCCCGGAACCCACATACAAAAAAAGGGCCGGTGATATCGCTCAGTGGCACGGACGCCTGCTGGTACACGAGGCCCTGAGGTCGACCCCCAGTACCCACACACACACACAAATATATATATATATATATACACACGCACACATATATATATATGGCTTGATGATAATAGCACGCACTTCATGGGCTGCTGTGCTGCTCCAGTACATGAACTAAGAGTTCAGCAAGCTTTGGGGGTATTATTAGCACTGATTTTATACCCATGCCTTCCTTGCTGTGTCCACGCTTCGGGAGAGGGGTCTGGATCCTGGGTCATTGGAAGCCCAATCCTGAGCCTGTATTTCCTAGCACCAATGGCACCTCAAGGCCCTGGATTCACAGGCCAGTCTCAGCCTCCTGGACTCCCTTCTGGACACTGCTGGCTATCTGTCCCATGAAGAGATGGTCCCTCTTCTCCACACTGACCAGTGAGTCAGCCTGGTGCAATGTCCTTCGAGAAACAAGTTTACGGTGGCTGCAAACATAACTGCTGTGTGGTTAGCTAAGGAAGCCCTTGTCCTTGCCATTTAGGTACACACTAATTCCCCGTTAGGATTTTTTAAAAAAATGTCTGTTTGATTGCCTTAGTTTTTGGCCATAAAATTACTTTGTTTGTTTAACAAAACTTTATTATGTGCCTGCAATGTGTTCTGAGGAGAGCCGGCCCAGCTTTCTACGACAAGGACAGGAGTGAGCACACCCAGCTGACAGTGAGTTTGATAACATGCGATGGTGTTTGAAGCATTGTCCCTGACCAGCGGCATAAAGTATCTAGTTGACGTGACCTTCCTCTCACAGGCTCCCTAAGGCCACCCATGCACCATGGGGACACAGAATTCTAGCCCCGAGTGAACTTAATCTTTAAAATGAAAGTTATGGCGGCCGGTGAGATGGCTCAGCGGCGTAAGTGCCCGCCTGGCAAGCACGAGGGCCCGAGTTCGACTCCCGGAACCCACATACGAGAAAGGGCCAGTGATATCACTCAGTGGCACGGGCGCCTGCTGGTGCGCAAGGTCCTGAGGTCGAACCCCGGTACCCACACACAAAAAAAAATAAATAAATAAAATGAAAGTTAAACTTTGTATTTATGGGCCGGTGAGATGGCTCAGTGGCATAAGCGCCTGCCTGGCAAGTGCAAGGTCCTGAGTTCGACTCCCGGAATGCACATATGAAGAAAGGGCAGGTGATATCGCTCAGCGGCACAGGCGCCTGCTGGTGTGTGAGGTCCTGAGGTCGACCCCCGGTACCCACAAAAAAAAAAAAAAACAACAACTTTGTATTTATGTTGCTGGGGTGGTTGTGCTCACTCAAAAAGCAAGAGATGGAGAAAAGGGGTGTCAGAGGGAGGGGAAGGGACTGTGCGGTCTGTATGGACAAGGGCATTCCTGGGGTTGTGGGCCGAAGGGAGAAGCCCCTTCCCCAGCTCAAGGTCTCTCCTAGCTGGGCTGCTCCTGCCCAGCCGTGGGCTCCATGACCCCCTCCCTAACCCTTGCTCCCTGTACCGTTTCCAGGGCACAGGTTTGGCATTTAAAGGGCCTGTGAGTCCAGGGAGCTGGCTGGTACAGCAGATAGCCTGGTGCATTCCCAGTGCAGGCTGCTGCAGCTTCTCAGGGCCCAGGCTGTGTGGCCCCCAATACACCAAATAATGCTGATAAGAGTCCTGTTGCCGAGAACACTGTCCCTTAATGCACATGGGCCCTTAGGACAGGAGTCAGTCCCTCCTTGGGGTTCCAGCTGTCTTCATGACAAGAACATCTCTGATAACTCACTTCTGCCCATGACAGGACTTGGGTACCCTCCCTTGTTCCACTCAAGGGGACTCACTGGGAAGGACTGCAATGCACATTAGCTTCACTCTCTGAAGGCAACCACCTGCCAGCCAGCTCGAGACCGTGGGCAAGGTACTTGGCCACACAGACCCTTCCCCAATCCCAGGCTCTCAGGAGTCACAGGGAATCACCATGCTCAGTGCCTGGCCACACAAGGTTCTCCATAGAAGGGGAGGTTGTTTTGAAGTCCTGAGCTCCTTTCTTCACCTCTCTCCTCTGACTGTAAAGAAATAGTCTTGTTCACCCTTCTAGTTCCAGCTACAAGCACAGGGCCCAGCACATGATGACGTCTTGGGAAATATTTGTGACATGAATGGAGAGAGTAAATGAATGTATGAAACACTCACTGGTAAGGCTGAAGATCAGGGAGAAATCCAAGCACATCCTCCTCGGGTCAGTGAGGCTGAGGAAGTAGCTTCCACTCTTGGGAGCAGCTGAGCAGTGGATGGTGGCTCTGTCAGCCCTGGTTAGGTTATTGGACCTGTTATTGGTGTGGTCAGCTGGCTACATAGTCACGGCTATGAGGCTGTCAGGGCCTCACTTACTTCTCATCTGTAATGGTCCCTGGCTATTTATGCACTTCCTGCTCTCCTGTGGCACTCTACAGACTTTATTACATTCGCCACATGGTCTCCTGTGATGAGAGCTAAAGAAGAAGCCTGGGAAAAAATGATCCAGAAACCAAGGCACCCGCTTCTGCTTCAGCCACTGTTGACCGGAATAAGCCTGGGGGTCTCTTCCTCGGAGCTCATGGGGTGCGTTCCCAGGCCAGGAGTGCATGCCCCACGCCTGCCTGCTTTCCAAGTCCTGGCCATTCCTCAAGCCAGGCTCAGGAACCTGGTGTCAGGCACCTTTGGTATCACAGGATCATATCCTCAGATTGAAGGACATCTTTAAGATCTTCAGCCCCTGAAGAATTATGTCTGCCGGGTCCCCGTGGTGACAGTCATGTAGCCCACATGTGAACAAAGCGGGTGGCAGAGGTTGCGTTTTCAGAGGCAGCCGGGACCATTTCTGGGTAGTCTACAATAGCACTCCTACTTCTCACAAAGTTTTGCTTTCAAATAAATTCAGACGGAAGTTTGATTTTTCTCTGGTTGTATATGTAACATATGCTTAATAGTTAGCACTTAAATTATTGTAAATACTTCCCAAATGACTTCAGTATCTAGGGCTATTTGCTTTTTTAATCTCCAAAATTCAACTTAAGATCTTTGCTTCCTCAAAGTGAACAGCTGATTTTTAAATGAATTCTTAAATTTTAACTATTTTCTGAGAAAACAAAAATGAATTTCTCTAAAACATTTGGTTGCCATTGACATGATGACACCCTTAAAGATTATACAACATTTTGTGTGCAACACAACCCAACACATTCTCCTCCAGAGAGTGAGCTATTTGGAATCTTTTCTGACCCAACTAGTCACTGAAGCCCACATGGCAGCGTGGTACACAGGTGGCCCCAAGGAACCACAACTCTGGTATTTGTGCCCTAGTGGAGTCCCCTCCTTTTGAGTCTGGTCTGGACTTGTGACTTGCTTTAACTGATAAAATGTGGCAGAAGTGACAGTGAGCCAGTTTTAGGACTAAGATTAAGAAGATGTGGCATTTCGGGGAGCTTTGAGCCCCACCCACGTAAGAAATCCAACTAGCTTACTGGAGAGGCCTCATAGAGAGACTACAGTGAGGGACAGACAGGGGTGGGGGGAGAGAGAGAGAGACTGATTCAGCTAAGCCCAGCCTTCAGCTTGCCCGTCAGCTCAACGCAGCCACATTAATGACCCTGGCAAGACCTGCAGAAGAGCTGTCCAGCGGAAACTAGCCCAGACTGCAGAATCATGAGCAAAGAAAATGGGCATTGTTTTAAGCTGTGGCCTTTTGGAACGTTTTGTCAGAAAGCAATAGGTAACTGAACGTAACTGAATGCAGCGTCAGATTAATCCCAAAATCTCAGCAGAACAACGACTGTAGTTGGCAGGATGCTCCAACATTTTAGAGTGACATCATCTAGAATATGTGATCTCCTTGGTGGCTGAGATAAAGGAAGAGAAATTGGAGAGTTGGGCATCTTGGTGTAAAGATGACCCATGTCACTTCCTGTCACATCTCAGTGGCTACAATTAGTCATGTGGCCCAATTCTGTCTAAGGGGAACAAACAGACCACCTGGTGAGCATTACTGCCACCATCAGTGCTCTTAGATTCACTCAAATTTCCAGATCTGTGAGCAACATGCAAGTCCTTTGATAAGGAGTAGTGATTTTGCTAAAGTAAAAATTGCTCCCGTTTTACTCTATTATGGAAGTAATACACATGCTTTGCAAATAATTCAAATACAGATGTACAATAGTAACAAGTGAATGACCCTTGATCCAGGCTGGGGTTTGATGGGGGAAAGTTTCAGGTGTGGAAACAGCACACACGAAGGCCTGGAGGGAGGGGCCTGAGACCCAGGGGACTCACAGGCCCTACTGTCCACCTGGGAGGGGGGTACCTATGGGGTGGCCAAGGGGCCAGCTGGAGAAGTGGGCAGGTGTCAGCGTGCACCTGGGCAACCATACCAAGGGCTCATGATACAGACTGGGGAGAACTTGGACCTCAGGCCTGCACCTCTCAGACCATAAATACCCACAGCTGTGCTTTCTCCTGCTGAACCCCTCACCAGCCCATTCTTTCAGATTCTGCCTTCAGGCTCTTAGTACCTTTGCCCTACTCTTTCCTCCCCCACTCTCCCCACCCCAGCACGCATGCAAATCTGGTGAAGCCACTACTCTTCCTACAGGGTCACCTTCAACCCCTGCTGGGACTCCACAGCACCTGTCATTCTGTTTCTGTTCCTATCCCAGGTGATCTTTCGGAACTCTTTACAGGGTGGCCTCCTTGATGGCCGGGCACCTCCTAGATATTTGGCATATTACCACCCCCTCCTTTTCCTCTGCCTTGCCCAAAGCTTTCTGCTGGAAGGGACAAAGTTTCAGGATCAGTGCTTCTATAGGCGACTGTCTCAGAGCTGAAGTGGTGTCACCAGCTGTGACTGGCCTCCTGGAGCACATTTTTTGTTGTTGTTTGTGTTTTTTTGAGACAGTCTTGCTCTGAGGTCCAAGCTGAACTTGAACTGAGTCTTCCTGCCTCAGCCCCCTGAATGCTGGGATTATAGGCATGTGCCACTCTGCCCAGCACTCCTGGATCAGTTTTAAAACATGTCCACAGGGCCGGTGAGATGGCTCAGCGGCATAAGTGCCTGCCTGGCAAGCGTGAGGTCCTGAGTTCGACTCCCGGTACCCACAAATAAGTAAATAAATAAATAAAACATGACCATAAATTCTTTGACACCTCCCCTTAACACACCCACAGCATTGATTCAATCTTTTCAGTCACAGAAACATGACAGTGATGACAAGAAGTGTTGCTCAGGCCACAGGCTGCACACAGACAAGAATTATTCCAGAGAGAAACAGAATTAGCCACACTCTCTCCCTCCAGCTGGGGAGGTAACAGCTTCCTTTAGGCTGGTAATCCACCATGAAGGCCTTGTTTCACACTTGCTGCTCAGGAACAGGCCTACAGGGAATTGCTCCCGGAGAGTGAAAATTGGAGCCCATCAGGGTAATTTGTCCATTTTACCACACACATTTCGGGGCTGGTGCTGAGGGTCCAAGCTGGGGCAGCTGTGACCAAAATGAGCCTCAGAGAGATGAGTGCTGGACCTCGTTACCTTGTCGGGAGAGGGCGGCCCGCTGACCGGCAAACTAGCTGCTGGGCCTGGTGCATGTGCTCGTGTGTGCGTGTGTGCGTGTGTGTGTTTGTGTGTATGTGTGTGTGTGGCTCTTGTCCTGGGCCCTGCCCCGCCCGGAATGGGGGTAGGGATTGGCCTCCAGGTCCGCCGCACAGTCTCGCCCAGGGTCTGCCCAGGATGATGGTGGCGAATGTTTCCTCCCAGCCTATAGCCTCTGACTCACTCACCTATGGACAGAAACCTTCATTATGAGATACAAATTCCGTCAACACTTCACCTCGTGGTTTGTGCTTTTTGTGTCCTGTTTTGTTTTTAAACTGGAAGTGAATAATATTCTATTGTGTTCATTTTCTTTCTTTTTTTAGTAGTACACGTTTGTAGTATATAATGATTACATTCATCGTGGGGAGCTGGTAGCTGTACATGACATGTCTTCTTTTTTTAATGCCTCCTCTTGCACTCCCTTGCATCCTATTTAAGAAATGCTTCCCCACCACTCTGGTGCAATGATATTCTCCTACATTTTCTTTTAATGGCTTTTGAATTTCTCCCTTCTTTGTTTAGGTTTGTAAACCTGAACCATCCATCTTTGGTATAAAGCAGAGGCACACTTTTCTTTTTCTCCATATAGTGGTCAGTTTCCCTATCACCTGAGACTGACACATTGATTTATGATGTTGCCTTTATTATATATCAGGTTTCCATGTATTTATGAGTCTTCTGTTGAACTTTTTATTAAGATCTATTGGTCCATTTATATTTGTTCCTAAACTCACATATTTTTGGTTATTAACCATGGCTTTTGGGTAGTATATTTTAACTTCTATTAGGACAGGTCCTCCTACTTTGCTCTTTTCCCCCCAAAACCTACTCAGGAATTTATGGACTCTTTTTTAAATTTTTCTTTTGAGACAGAATCTTACTAAATCACTAAATTGTCTAGACTGGACCTAAACATACATTTCTCCTGCTTCAGCCTCCCAGAGTAATCCATGGACTCTAACACCCCATATAAATTTCAGAATGAGGTTGTTCAGAATGAGGCTGGCTTCAAACTTGTGCTCCTCCTGCCTCAGCCTCTTGAGTGCTGGAATTACAGCCCTACCATGCTCAGTTTCCATGTGGACTTTTTTTTTTTTTTTTTTTTGTGGGTACCGGGGGGTCGACCTCAGGGCCCGTGCCGCTGAGCGATATCACCGGCCCCTTTTTCGTATGTGGGTTCCGGGAGTCGAACTCGGGCCCTCGCGCTTGCCGGGCAGGCGCTTAAGCCGCTGAGCCATCTCACCGGCCCCTCCATGTGGACTTTTGACTGGTATTTGACATTAGATTTTAGATTAGTTTGAGAGCTTCTGTTTATAATCTTTATTTTTTGGTGCTAAAGATTGAACCCAGGACCTGTGCATGCTAAGCATGCGCTCCACTACTAAGCTGCAGCTCCAGCCCCTATCTTACAATCTTAAGCTGTCCGTCTATAGCCATAGAACATCTATCTGTTTAGATCTTTATGTCCTTTATAAGAATGGCTCTGTTTTATTTTCTCCACAATAACACTATGTGAGATCCTTATTCATTAATTTCATTACTTGCTGGTAGTCTGTATCTTCCAATCATTTTGCAACAGAATGTAAACTCTTCTCTTCTCCCCATGTCCCCAGTAGATATTACTGACCCTACTTTATTGATGCTAAAAACTGAGGTCCAGTAAAGTTGAACTTGCCAAGGCGGCACAGGTAGTCAGCCACAGTGCCATGATCTATAATGGAAGAGAAGCGAGGAAAGGTGTGTTTGATTAGACTCAGTGGAGGGTCTGGTGCTAAGCTACAAGATTTGGCTTTTATCCCCATAGATAAAAGGGAGATACTAAAGACTGTGAACAGGGACCAGATGACAGGAAAGAAGAAATTTACGAGGCTCCCCCATGGGGCAGAGCAGGAAAGTGCTGAGTCCAAGACACATGGCAGAGACTGCAGCAAAAATAGGGAGAGAGCTTGAGGGTCATCAGGACAAACAAAATCCATCCATAGCTGGGAAAGGGGAGCTTTCTAGTCCTGGGAGAAAAAACAGAAATCCTGCTGGGTACCAAGTCCAAGTCCAAGATTTGGATTTTTGACAGCTGGAGAGTTGGAGGAGTGGACTTCCCAGTAAGTGGGTGCTGGAGGTGGAACTGGAGTTCAGAAGTGAGGCCAGGAGGGAGACGAAGATTTGAGAGACAAAGCGGTACTCTGCATGTGCGGGCAGCTCTGCACATGCTGTTTCCTTGTGGTTGTACAGAACAGGTCTGAAAGAGCACCCAAGCCCTGAGGGCTGCTGTTTGATCCAGGGAGGGGAACTCAGCGGCAGGGAGACAAAGCCAGGAGGGAGACCTTTCACTTGGTGTCTTTTTGGATTTTTTTTTTTAACACTTAAGTATGCACTACCTACTCAAAACAATTAATAAAATTAAATTTTTACAAAAGAACAGATGAGAAAGGACATTGGGAAATATAAAGGTCTTAGAAGACATAAAGTGCTTTTGTCTTTGAAAAATGGTGCTGGACCTCAGAGAAAAACCCTCTTTGGAATTCCCAGGGTAAAGCAGTGTCCCTCCACACCATAATGAAGTGACCAGGACACCACGTCACTTCTGATGCCCAGTGCCCAACATCACCTGAAACCAGCTCATACTTCTCCCAGTGGTGCTGGCTGCCTGTTGTCCTTTATTGCGTGGGTATCTAAGGTCCACAACCCGCCCTGCCCCCATCATAATTGCTGGCCCTCCTTGAGCGGTAAAGAAGGCCGATGACATAACCATGAGAACACGTGTTGAGCTCCCTCTTTGTGTTAGGCACTGTAGGCCTCACATTGTCTTCTGTGCAGATAAAGAAACTCAGGCTCAGAGAAGGAGCTGCCCAAGGCAACATGGCCAGTAAGTGGTAGCATCAAAATTTGAACCCAAGTCTATTTGACTTTAAAATTGTCCTTTTTCCTAGTGGAGATGCTTCCCAATAATTTGTTATTTACTCATCTAAATTTTATTAAACACCTTTGATGCGTAAAGCTCTGAACACAGCACTGAAGTATAAAAATGGATGACTTGCTTGGAGAGGTGCAGATCGCAGAATGTGTCCCTATTCAATCAAGAGCTAGTTATTGAATACCTGTTATGTGCCATGCCCCTGTTTAAGCCAGGGGCTGCAGTGAGAAAAATGATGACCATCCTGGCCTCGTGGAGCCTGGAGGAACTGGTGCTGGAGACAGCAGCCAGGAACCCATACTGCAGTGTGATAAGCACTCTTGTGAGGAGGGCTTTTCAGAGGGATTGGTGTCTCAGCTGAATCTAAACGGGGTCACAGCTCAAATGCTTGTAGGACAGACAGCACAGGTAATGAGTGACAAGCTAGGTCCATTTTTAGGCACAGAAGTGCTCTGCCTGAATATCACATACATAGGTGTATTCTCACTTATACACAGACAACGTTCTCTTTTAGTTTTCTTGACACATGACCCATGTAGTTAGAGGCATAAAGTAGGGAGATATCGCCTTCCTCTAAATCAGCAGTGTGAATGTAGTGACAAATGGCAACTGTTCAATGGCTACCATACTGGAAGGTTAATGGAACAGTTGCAGAGTGTGGCCTGGAAAGGAAGGGACCTGGATGAGTGCAGCCGTGAGGGACTCAGACACACACACAAGTCTTTTGAGTGGTGGACTTGTAGGTTGTTCCAGGTTTTAGTCAAAACCTCTGATAATTTCTTTAGGATAGATTTTTACGCAGTAATAGTACTAAATCAAGGGAAATAAACATATTAAAAATTGATATATATTGCCACATTATTTTTCAGAAACACTATAAAACTTAATTATCACTTTTCCAGTGTCAAGTTGAATTGTTACATGATGTATAAAAATAATTGTTCAAGGGCTGATGATATAGCTCAGCAGCATAAGCACCTGCCTGGCAAGAGCGAGGTCCTGAGTTTGACTCCCAGTACCCGCATATATATAAAAATAATAATAATAATAATAATAATAATTGTTCATTAATTTTTCATTCTTTGATTGTTAGACTACTGTTTTATATACTTATTCTTTTATGAACTGACAGTTCATGTTCTTAGCCCATTAGAAGTGTTAACTGTGTAAGTAATAAGTACTTACTCATTAAAAATGAGAATACAGATGAGTAAAAAGAAAACAAGCACTCACAATCCCACCACTGACCGTTGACCAGTACTAACACTTTGGTGTATATATCCCAGGTTTTCACCCATACCCTTAAATCTGGTTTTTGGGTTTTTTTTAATTTTAAAAATTAAGATCTTCTGGGTGTGGTGGTATACCCCTGTAATCCCAGCTACTTGGGAGGCTGAGCAGGAGGGTTATAAGTCAATTTAGCAAGACCTTTTCTCAAAATTAAATAAAAAGGGGTAGGGATGTAGCTCAGTGGTAGAGCACTTGCTTAGCATGTGTGAGGCCCTAGCTTCAACAATCCCCCATCATAATACATGGAACCTTTTTTTATAACTTGATAGTTTCATTTATAATGTGGTTAAAAATAATTTCTGTTTTAAAATTATGCATTCACATCATTTTTTAGTGTCTGCATTATAGTCCATTGTAATGAGGTACCAGAATTTAACCAATCTACCATTTTGGACTTTCGGTTAATCTTATTTTCAATATTATGAATATTCATCATATAGCAAATCTTAGTAAATACTTTCAATTACTTCCTTAGGATAAATTCCAGAATAAAATTGTTGGATCAAAGGTTACATATATTTTCTTAAGGCTTTTAAAACATTTTACCAGCTATATTACATTATGAGTTACTGTACATATTTCCCAAAGGTTGTAATCATTTATGCTCTGGATAGTGGTATATGAGAGGACTCAGGGGCAGGTTTTATTTTCTTAAATGGCCTCAACAGTAACTCCATCTCAGAGTTTTCCAGAAGTCTGTCACACACACGCCCCTTGCAAATGGTGGAGCCCAGGACACCTGCCCTTGAGCCTGTGCAGGCCTTTGTATCTACATCCTGGGCAAGCCACTGCCTCAGCCAACAGAACAGCCAAAGCAATGCTGTGTGACTTCTAAGGCTAGCACATAAAAATGCCACCCACTTCTACCTTGTCCTCTTTGGATGCTGGCTTGGAGCCCAGCCACCACGTTGTGCAGAAGCCAGAGCAGCCCATGAAAAGACCTACGTGGACAGAAATGGAGACCGCTGTCCACAGCCCCAGCCCAGCTTCCAGTCCACAGATAGCGTCTACTTGCCAGATGAACCCACCCACATACACTGCATGGGGCAGGGACAGCTGTTCTCTGCTGGGTCCTTCTCACATTGTAGATTCGTGAGCAAAATGAAGGACCATTGTTTCAAGCCACTAAGCTTTGGTGTGGCTATTACACTGCAATAAATAACTGACACCTTTCATTTCTCCTCCCTGGAGCTAATCCTGGATATTATTATTATTATTTATAATAATTATTGTATCTGCCAATAAGATAGACAAAAACAGCAAGTCTCATTTGTTCTTGATATTTTGGCCCATTACTTTCAGTGCTCTTTTGATTTACAGTAGAACTTTAGGATCCTTTAATCCTTTATATTCCTTATCATTTTTTTTTCCTTTCAAAAGAAATATTGTAGGAAAATTAAAAATATATTTAAGTCAGAACAAGGACCAGGACCAGACTACTGAAATCCTCACTCTCAAGTTGAGCTCCTGCACTTGTGGGAGCCTGAGCATAAATAGTCCTTAACTTTTGTTCCCTGATGCTTCCTTAGCTCTAGCCCTAGACCTGCTTTAGATCCATCCTAATCTCACTGTGCAGATATAGCCACTGTTTATAGTTTGGTATATATTTTCTCAGACTCTCTCTAGATAAACATTAACATACAGATATATAACAACAATAATTTGTATGTTTATAGAAATGTATACTTTTGAACATTTCTAGCTGAACACATGCAAACCTAGCTTATTCCTTAGATGGTGTATCACATGAGTCATATTTCTTTGTCATATTTATGGCATGTATTTTACCAGTTATTAAATATGTAGTTTGATTTTGTTAAATTTAAACTTATTTCTAAAAAATGTTATCAAATAGATGGAATTTTCATCTTGTTTCCATTGCTTTTATGTATTTAAAAATAGTGATGACTATACATAATAATATAGTATACATTTCAAAAAGCTAAGATTTTGAAAGCTTTCACCATAAAAAGAATGACGTTGATATGTTTAACCTGACTTAAACATTACACTATGTATACATGTATAAAAACTCACTTTAGCTGGTGAGATAGCTCAGTGGCATAAGCGCTTGCCTGGCAAGCGCGATGTCCTGAGTTCGACCCCCGGTACCCACCAAAAAAAAAAAAAAAAAAAAAAAAAAACTCACTTTACCCCATCAATATGAACAATTTTGTTTTTATGTATCAGTTAAAATAAATTTTTAAAAAGCTAAAACAAAAAAACCCTGTGAAGTATACAACTATATTTTCCCATCTTAATTTTTTTACATGAGTCAAACTACTATTTTGGTTTTTGGTGTAAAAGTGGGCTTGTAGCTGGATTCCCCACCCCCTGGCAAATAACATTCTCAACATCAATGGCTACAGGATCCCTCCCTCTCCGAGGCAGAACTCTGAGACTGTAAGAACCCTTGTGTGTGGTGAGGCACACTTGAATCTCAGCAGCCTGGGAGGCTGAGGCAGGAAGATTGCAAGTTCAAGCCCAGCATGGGCGATTTAACAACTTATCAAGAACTTGTCTCAATAAAAGTGTTTGTTACGGGCCGGTGATATAGCTCAGCAGCATAAGCGCCTGCCTGGCAAGCGTGAGGTCCTGAGTTTGACTCCTGGTACCCGCATATTAAAAAAAAAAAAAAATTTAAAAAGGATGGGGGATGTAGTGTAAAGGCCTGGATTCAATCCCTCCCCAGTACTGCAAAAACAAAACAAAACCTTGAGATTGTTGAGAATTTGGTGGGACACTGCACTGTGAGCAGATTCAAGCTAGGTGGGATTTTTAGTCCTTTCCAGTTATGATCTCTTTTGTGGTGGGCGGAAGGTTCCAGTCAGACAGTGCTGAGAGGCAAGTCCCTTCACTGCAGTGTTGGAGGAAGGAGGTTTAACAGGCAGCGCCTGAGGTCCCCTTTCCTCTGGAAGGGCCTGGCAATCCCAGGGAGGGGCCCTTTGCTCTCAGTACAGAGATGAGCAAGTCCTGCCAAAGAAGTGCCTGGATGTCACCAGCACTGTCAGGGGGGTTTCTTCCTAGATGTTCTTCAGTCTTCCCCAATTCCCCACAGCTCTGTGCGCTCACCCTAGCAGAGGTGCCCACCTGTTCCCGCGACATACAGGCTCTTTTCTGTGACCCATGCCTGCACTCCCTGCCCAGGGCAGCAGTGAAAGCTACAGTGAAAAGGCTGGTGAGGGTGCCCAGAGACAAGCATCAGTGCATGCAGCCCCCACCGACATTCCTGCAGCCCTCAGCACACCCACTCCCTGGACTGTGCCCCTCCAGGAGGAAGCTGCCTCCTCTGCAGGGAGCTGGAACCCAAAGGGCCTGGGCCTCTCCCTCTGCACTGTACTGGTGATTGACCCCAGGGCACTGAGCTACATCCCCAGCTCTTTTTTATCTTCTGTTGAGACAGGGTCTCCCTAAGACACTAAGTTGCCCAGACTGGGCTCAAATTTGCAATCCTCCTGCCTCAGCCTCCTAGAGTACTAGAATTACAGGCATGCGCCACCATGCACGGGCTCTCTATAAAGGAGACCACATTGCTGTGGCCAGTCAGGAGGGCTGAGGCCCAGGGGAGGACTAGGAAGGATGAGAAGGGCAGTGTTTTCCCTCTTGGGGTTGAGTGACCCACAGAGCAACAGAGAAGGCTAGGCGAGTTGGACGTGCAGAAGCTTCTCCTGGGCCCTGCTATTCTGTGGGCCACATAAGCAAGCACAAAGTGAGGTGCACAGGTTCCACTTTTCTCTTGGGGTTTGGCTTAGTTCTTAAAGCTGGAGGAGGAATCCCACTGGCCTGCTCACACAGCAGCCTCTCACAGAGGAGGCAGGCAGCGCAGTGGAGGGGAAGGGAAAGGAAAGGGGCTGGGTGCCAGGGTGGAGGTGCTAGGAGAGGCTCAGGGAAGCCTCTGGGGCAGTGTTGGGCTGAGGAGGCCGAGGGACACTGCACACAGCTGTCAGGCGGCATGAGGGCTCTGCCCTCCCAGTGTCCTGCGATCCCACCAGGATGCCCATCATACAGGCCATGAGTTCCTTCAACTCAGGAGTCCCCACCCCCCCAATGCACAAGGAAGGTACTGCCAGGACAGCCCCTCCTCGTTCCTCCCCCTCTGAGCTGGAAATGAATACATCACTGGAACCACAGGAAGAGGTATGGGGACCACAGGAAGGATGGGCAAACTAAGCCTGTGGCCTCATTTTACAGGTGAGGAAGTTGAGGCAAGAGAAGTAATTCCCCCAAGGTCATGCAAGGTTGGCTACTGACCCCTCCTTCAACTTCTAAGGACCCCAACCCTCCATGGGCCTGAGACAGGGCATTTCTGTCTCTGTGTAGGGAACAGAATACCCTAGAGAAGGTGGATTTCCTGGAGGGCATCCGCACTCCCTGCCACCACCACATAAGAGACACACTCCAAAACTTATCCCATACGGTCTTCAGGGCATCAACCACCAGACTCAAGAGTCTGGAAAATCAAAAGGGTAGTTAAAGTCACCATGAAAGGGAAGCAGGGCTGCCACCCACATTTAGCCCCAAGATCACCACATAAAGCCTCAGAGATAATCCTGTAACTGCTCCAAATGGAGAACATGAAATGAAGCAGTATGTATAAGAAGGCAGAGAAATTATGGCTTCAGGGTTGGGGAGGGTGGATCTGGGTTCAAGTCTTGGATCTATCTCTTGCCATTTGTGAGACAAATTTATTTATTTTGGTGAGGGTAAAGAGCACAGAATATTCGTTAATCTCCTTAAGCCTCAATTCTTCATTTAGGGTTGCTGGAGGATTAAACAAAATTTAAATGTGTGCAAAGATTACCAGTGGTAGTTATTGATTCTGCAATACCCTAAACATTTCCAAGACTGAATCCAAGGCTCAAGAGCCCACCTGGTGAAGCTGTCCACCACTACTGTAGCAGATGGGGGCAGCAGAGGAGTTACTTCCACTCAATACCTCAGTTGAGCCCTGGACAGCAGCATCTGCTGGGATGCCTCAGGGGTTGGAGGAACAACTCGAGACATCTTCACAGAATATGCTGTATGAATGGCATCCCCCAACCACAGTGAGGCCCCTTGAGTCTGTATGTGATAATACAGCAATCTGTTTACCCAGCATAACACCACAGTGGTGAGTTAGGTGGTTTATCTCCACTGGTCAGGGGACCCCAGTAAGCAAATAAGCTTGTCTAAAGTCACACAGCTAGTATGTGTTGAAAGCAGAACTCAAACCCAGACATCAGATTTGAGTCTACTCTCTTCCAGGGCTGGACTTGACTCTCCCATCCAGCCCAGACTTAAAGGCTCCCTCCTGAATGGGCTTCACTGGGCTCCCCAACCCCAAGGCAAGGCTGCTGGGGAGGAGCCGAGGCAAAGGTGGGTCACCGCTCTTGGACCTCCAGGAATGTGGACTGAAGAATCCCTATGGGGTGGTCCCTATTTAGCTGCACTCAGGCCTCCAGCCTCAGCCCCTACTTCCTGCTTTCACATCCTGGGCTGGGGGTGGCAAGATGGGGAAGGAGTCCCCAGCAACCTCCCTGCTGGTCTCTATCCCTCGCAGAGCATTTATCACAATCTGGGATTTCTTCTCATTCTTACCTGTCTTCTCTAGAATGTAAGCTACAGAACAGAAGGACTATGTCTCTCCTCTACCCTACTCCCAGCCTCTAGCCCAGTGCAGTGCAGCATTGAGGAAATCTTTAACACTTAAATGAAACCTCTTTGCTTACTTTTTTTTTGTATTCACTAACTTTTTTTGTTGCTCTGGGCATGTACTTTGTCCACTAATACATTTTGTTCCTTATTTTCCTAACACCTATCCACCCTTCAAAGTCCTGCTTGGCTCTCATCTTCTTGAAGAAATCATTCCTGAACCCTCAGGAGGTGGCATGCTGGACAGAGGTGAGTTTCTTTGTTGGATCTGAGAAATAGGGGACTTTGCATTGCAGGGCTCCCCTGGGGACCCTCCCCTGCTACAGAAGCCACCCCAGGTACAGAGAAAAACAAACCTAGAAAGTCATGCTAGATACAGCAAGCCCCAGCTCTGGCCTAGCAGCCTGGGGTGGGCAGGGCACCAGCTGGTGGGCAGCCTGGTTTATCAAAACTGTGGACAAGACCCCTAGGGAAATCAAGGTGAAAGGCATCGGTCCTGCTGAGGAGGCCCACCCACCCATCAATCAGAGTGGCTGGGACAAAAAAAGAGGAAGGCTGGCCAAGAGGGAAACCCACACCTACTAGTGGGTCCCCAGCAAGGTCCAGCCCCCTGTCTCAGGCCCTGTGGAACAGGAGTAGCTCACAACAGCACTTCCAGCAGAGCCCCCAGAAAACTCAGCAAGACTCAGCACCTAAATGGCTGGGTTTGGTTTTGGAAAATGTATTCAATGAAACTGTAGGGCTTGCTTGCAGAAACCCTCTGCACTCGACATTGTGTAAGGAACCAGGAGGTCAGAGCAGGTACCTCAGCGGTCCTGGCCTGATGGGCAATGGACGTGGGTGGCTCCTTCATCCTGCCTGATCAAGTACTGCTGGCCTGTCAGCCTCTGCCCCCCAACCCAGGAGAAGGGAGGAAGCAGGCGGGTCTCAGGCAGAGCCTAGGGGCTGGACAACTGAAGAGGTCAAACAACACATGCAAGGAGGGGAGGGGGACCCTGCCTGCTCACCCTCCCCCACCACAGCTGCCCTAGTGCAGGGGGTGTCTTTGGCATTTCACCTGCTCCACCCAGTGCCCAGGCTGTCTGAGCTGAGCAAAGATGTCAGAGAAAACCCAAAGCAGATTGAGGCTCCTGCTGCCCTTAATGAGGTTCATTATCAGCTGCTCTGATCCTTGTAAAACCCAGCAGACTGGATTAGGGGCGAGCTCCCTAATCCTGGCTGACTCCTCCCCGCTGAGCAGCCTACCAGGCCTCTGACAAACAAGCCTCCCCTCCTGGAGGAAGAGCTGAGACAGGAGCTCCTACGGCAGAGAGCAGGAGGTGGCAGGGCGGCACATCACTGAGGCCTGGCCCCAGAGCACATACAGCTGCAGGTGCTGGGGCACAGAGCACTCTGTGGGTAGTGGAGGAGGGCACCTTTCCCCCTATGCCTAGGAGAAGTGTGTGCTGGCTGGATGCTAGGTGAGGCTGGATGCTGTGCATCCTGTCCAGACCCAGATACTCAAGTGTCCCAGGAGCAAGTTGAAGAACACACAGGTGCTTGGCTTAATAAAAATAATTTATTCCACACACCTCCTAAGTGGTGGGGTAGAGTGAGAATCAAGAATGTGTACGGCATTGTCCTCTCCTCTGGCCCTACGAACCTCTACCCATTAGAAGGTGGAACCAAGAGAGAGAGGACATTGTCCCCGACCCAGCACCCTCCACATCCAAAGGTTAGCACTGATTTTGGAGACTAAAATAAAGGACAAAAGACTCAGCTCAGAGGGGTACAGCTGAAGGAGAAGCCAAAGCGTGTCCTTTTCTCATGTCTTCTCTACGACCTCTCATTGCTAAGCCCAGAGCCAAGGCACTGCAGATCCCAGCAACCTTCCCCAAACCCCCCCACCACCACATTAGCACCCAGCAAGCAAGCCATGCATCGCACAGCCCAGCAACTGCCACCTGCCCTGCTGGACAAGTCCACACCTACCCCAACCTATATTCTTCTTGCAGCAGAAGCCCTGGTCCAGGAGACCACATGACTTCCAGAAACCCACCCTCACTCCCAAGCCAAACCCCACAGAGGTCTGAGGAGCTGGAAGCTGGGCGAGCCAGAGAGGGTCAGCGGTAGCCCTTTCTTTTCAGGTGCAAAGGCCTCTGCATGTCCAGAAGGAAGAGGAGTAGACGGATGAGACACCTTGGAAACTGGGCCCACTTGCCCCAATTTAGGGCTAAGGCCAAGCAGGAGAGATTGAGGCTTCATCGAGAATGGGACAGGGCTTCAAAAAGCTGAAAAACAGGAATTTGGTGCTGAGAGGCCAGGGCCTGTGCCTTCCTAACCCCCCTGCCCAAGGCTGCCCTCCCTTGCTGGCCAGCTGCACATGGACCCTGTTGTCCCTCTTTTGTCTGTGGAACTCTCCTTCCCAGCACACACAGGGGGTTCACTGGCGCAGCTGGCTCTCCTGGACTTCCCACCTTCCTAGGCTGGAGAGGGGAAGCAGGGAAGGCAAGAGAGCAGAGGACACCCATGCATGGCAGCCCCCACCCCATTAGAAGGTTCAGGCTGCAAGGTGACCAGCATGGCACTTCAGGACCCTCATTCTGGCCTGGAAGTAGGTATACATAGCCAGCAAGCCCATGAAGGACAGGGAGTAGAGCCCCACACAGAGGCTGATGTCCAGGTGGGAAAAGTCCCTTCCCAGCACCTGCAGCCACTGGCCTTGGTCCTGCACAGCTCGGGCTTCTGGCTCCCTCTCAGGGATGCTGGCCAGCTGCTTGGAGCTGCGGATCCCTTGCCTCAGTTCTGAAAGGCCATGGAGGTGGTTCTCCTCAGCCCAGTACTCAGCCAATGACACAGTCCCTGTGTCCCACTTGCTCAAGTGTCGCTGTCCCTGGGGCTGCACAAGCACAGCCCTTTGGGGCTCTGCTATGTGCTCAGGAAGCCCCTGCCCTGGCGCAGGTCTGCTCAGCTGGGGGCCACTTGCCTCAGGTCTCTCAGCTGGAATATCTGGCACGGCAGTGCTTCCAGGGGTCTCTGCGATATCAGCCCGCTCAGGAGCCAGCGTTGAGTTTCTGGTCACCAGTCCCAGAGCTCCCACACCCAGGATTGGGGTAGCTGCCAAACTGTGCACACTGCTCCGGGAGGCTCGTCCAGCTGGAGGGGAGTGCAGGACAATGTTTCCTGGGGAGAAGTGGGCCTTGAGGAAGCGGAGAGTGGCGCCCACATCCCATACAGGCTCCCCGCTGAGTTCATTGTGGCAGGCAGAGCAGAGTTCGTGGGGTGGCCACTGCACCTTGGGGAACTGTGGGTCCTCACTGGGAGCACCTGGGGAGAGAAGCACACACAGGCTGTGACACACTGGCTACCTAAGAGCTCAACCCTCACTCCTCCACTCAGAACAGCAGCTCCTCACCTGCAGGAAAGGTGCACATGCCTTCCCAAGGACGGAGATAAGACATACACATGAAGAGCCCGTATGGAGTCTGGCCTACAGCGGGGCTCGGCCAATGGCCCTTCTCCATGAGCAGGGTTCACTTACCTCATGCCAGCACCTGCAGCTCCATCTACTTCCTACTGGCAACCAGGCTCACTGCCCCTTTTTGTTGGTTTTGCTGCCAGTTTGTATCCCAGATCAGAAATGGAAAAGGACAAGAAGACTCAGAACAACCTGTTTTATACATTTTGGTTGGTCTTTACTGTTTTCATTTTTTTGTATTTTTCGGAATGTTAGATGCTGTATTACTTGCTATATTACTTTTGCTGATTAAAGGGAAGTTTTTTGGTTGTTTGTGTTTAAGGCAAGTGCTGTGGCAACTCCACAGGTGCTCCCCTCCACTCACAGCAGGCAGTGTGTGAGGGCACTGGGGGCAAGGTAGGCTCCCAGGCGGGTGTGGGAAGCCTGGAAATGCTGTACTGAATTCAGAGCTGCACTGGCTGCAGGCTGCTGGCCCAGCACTGCCCAGTAAATGCCAGTCAGCCCAACCCTCTGTAGGAAGTACCTCTCCTAAAAAATTTAATAAAGGAAAAACGTTGTTGACCACTATGAAATAGTGGCAGCAACAGCAAGAGATGTGAACATCAGTATGGTTATTTTGAGGAGGGGGCAACAAGCAAATTCTGAGGAACCACTGAGTGGTCATAATGATCAGGCCTTGCAAAGTGAGCACTCAGTTTGTACCTGCTAATTATTAGTTGGATTTGAAAGAACCCCACCAGACAGGTTGGGGAACTTCCTTGCTTCTGGCCCCTGGGGTCTGCAAGATCATGAGGCTGAGGAGTCAAATGGAGAATTTGGGTTTTTGACATTTTATTTGGTATTTTAGCAGTACAATTTAAATATATGCTCTATATAGTTTGAATGCAGTTACCCTAGGAAATGGTGGTAGCATGCTTCTTCCCCTTTGAAATTAATTCCTTTTTTTTTTAATTAACGTTTTTAATTTAATTTTTTTTTTTAGGGGAATCGAACTCAGGACCTCACGCTCGCCAGGCAGGTGCTGTGCCACTGAGCTAAATCCCTGGCCCCAAATGGAGAATTTGGGGCGGGGAGGATGGGCGGGCTGAGAGACAGGCAGGTGTCTTCTTTTCAAAGTCCACCAGGAGGCCCCAGGAGAGCACTGACCAAGTGCAGGCACCACCGCACCACCTGCTGCTTTCCGCAACTTTAATCTGCTCTGCCCCCAGCTCCCACCCCTGGGAGAGCTGTCACAGCCCCACACACAAGGGGCCTCCGTCCACAGATGGCTCCTCCCGACCCACCTTCCTGGGAACCCAGTGCTTTTGCCTGGGGGACCCACCGTACTCCTGTGTGTGGGGAAAGGAAAGCGCTGAAAGTGCCACAAATGAGGAAAACTCAGAAGACAAGATGCCCCTTACAGGAATCAGACCCTGGTACTTCTAGACCAGTGATGGCAAACCTTTTAGAGCTTTCAGTGATAACAAACAGTCCACAGCGATACACACGCCATCACTGTTCTAGAACCTGGGTCTTCTCCAGCTCTATCATGAGATCTTCCCTGAGAGTGACAAAACCCTACCTCTCTCCTTCCTATTAGCTTGAGTAAGGGGCCAACAGCCAGTAAGCAGAGCTGGGGTGGCAGTAGAGATCCCATGGCCAGAAAGAGGGGCCCTGGTGCAGGGGAAAGGGGGCAATGGCATTGGAGGACCAGGGTCTTACGGAGTCACAACCTTGGTTCCCTTACCTAGAAGATGGGTCTCATGATACTGCCATTGATTACCAGGCCTGTCAGAGCGTGAGCTAAAAAGCACAAGTATTACTGAGAGGACAGTGAATGTACCCCCACTTTGGCCCAAGAGTACCCTCTCCCCTCACAGATGACTGCAGCCTTGAAGGTGGCCCTTCCTTACCTGCAAGGCGAGCATTGACCCTGTTGTGGCTCGTCCAGAGCCAGAGAACCGCATCATTCGGACTTCTCACCCGGTGCATGGAGCCAGCAGCCATCTGTTCAAAATGATGAGCACAGTCGCGGCAGCCGAAGAAGAAGCGAACATAGTTCCGGATGGCTTGGAGGACCTCCTGGCCACTGGCTACAGGGGGAGGGAGGGCCGTGCACAGGGAGCTTCAGGCTGTCTGCCCCTGACGAGGTCACGCTTACACAGGTGCTTCATATCCCAGTCTATGTGATAAGGGACCCAGGGTCTCCACATCTGCTTCTCCTCTTCCAGGGGCCACCTTATTTATTTTTTTGACACAGGGTCTCACTATGTAGTCCAGGCTGGCCTCGAACTCGCAGTGATCCTTCTGCCTCAGCCTCCTGAGTGCTGGGATCACAGGTGTGCGCCACCACACCCAGCTAGGGACCACTTTAGAGACGATTCTATCTCCCCCAAAACCTCCTAGACCCTAGTTCTCCTTCGCCACCCATCCAGGCTCTCGGCATTTATATTCTTCAGCAGGACACTCAGGCTCTGTGACAGGGCCGGAGAGTCAGCAGGGCTCAGGGTGCTTCCACTTCCATCCCCATGTTCCTCCTCCACCTGCCAGCCTCACACTTCCTGTTCTGACTTGCGCTCCAACTTGCCTTACCTCTAACCTGCACACCTCCTAATTTGTCTCTATACCCCTCACTCTCCTCCTCGGTTCCCTCTCACTGGGCCCTCTGGGTAATTGGCATCAGATTCCCGAGTCCTCTGTTAACTCCCCCACCTTGCTCCTCTTCAAGTTGTCTTTCCTCCCTAACAAACCCTTCTCATGTCCTTGTCTCTCCCGTACTCCACACACCTCAGGGTGTATGTAGCCACCAAACTCGCCTCCCTGTTGCATAGTCCTTTAAAAGCCAATCTACCCACCCCTCCATCCCCCAGGACCTCAAGACGCCACTCTCCATAGCACTTACCACCCGTCCATGCCATCACTCCTGGCAACATCAACGCCCACACCAGCCTTCCCCTCACCTACTCGGCATCCTCAGATTCATCTCCTCCTGCACCCACCCCAGGCACAGCTGCCACCTGCCCTGCAGCTGTACTCATAACCTTCACCTTCCCCATCTTCTCCTCCCCCAAGACTAAATCTTCTCTTTCCCATATCACTAATTTCTTCCTTAATATGGGATCATTCCAACTGGTGAAAACAATGACAACAACAAAATCCCTTCTCTGACCCAGTTATTCCCTGCTTCTGCCCATTTTCTGCAGTATCTTACCTCCTAGTCTCTTTCCAGCTTGATCCAACCAGGCCATTATCTGCCCTTCCCCTCAAAAAATAAACCAGCTCTTGCCAGGGATGTCCTCATCTTGCACCACTTCCAGCAGCATGCACATGGCTGACTGTGCCCTCCCTGAAATTGCACTGACTGCCCCTTCTCAAGCTCATTCACTGGCTCCAGCTCCAAGCAGCAGTCTGAACAGTACAGGGCTCCAGGGCTCAGTCCTCAGCACTCTTCTCTACCTTCCACTAGGAAGCTCATCCAGTCCTGTGGCTGCAACTGTCAGCTATGTGCTAATGACCACAAAGTTGATTTCTTCAGCCTGTACTTCCTCATAGAGTGTAGAATTCAGACTCTATGTTTAGGCGCCTGATAGGCACATATGACAGCACTGATTCTGCTGTCCCTCTTGGGGCCTTCCATTGCTCAGCACATTAGGACCATCATCTACCCGGGCTCAGGTCCCACAAAAATAAAGGGATTCCCCCACCAATCACTGTCCTTGTTCCCACATATTTTTCCTCTACTCCATCAGTAAGTCCCATCAGCTCTGCCTTCGTAACTTCCCTGACCCTGGCCACTCCCTCCATCGATACACCCAAAGCTCCAGTCCAGCCCACGGCTCCTGGACTATCTTCATGGCTACTTAGTTGGCCGCCCTGCCTCTCCATCCCCATCTCTACCAAGCAACTGTTCTAAAGCATTGCTCATTTGTGCCACTTCCATGTGAAACCCTCCAGTGTTTATTTCTTATAAGCTATGGGGTGGAAACCCCTCCCTTAGCAAGGCCCCAAGCCCAGATGCTTACCTCCCTCATTCCCTGGCCCTAGCCATAATGGCCACCTTCTGATACTACAAAAACACGCCAGACTTGTTTTCTGCACCTGCTGCTCCATAGTTTGTTTTATGGGCTGAATTTGTCCCCTCAAAATTCATTAACCCCCCAGTACCTCACAGTGTGGCTGTATTTGGAGACAGGGTCTTTTTTTTTTTTTTTTGAGACAGGATCTCACTGTGTAGTTCAGGCTGGAATTGCACTCACTATGTAACCCAGGCTTGCCTCAAACTTGCTGTGATCCTCCTGCCTCAGCCTCCCTAATGCAGGGATTACAGACATGTGCCACCATGCCTGGCCTGGGTCTTTTTAGAAGTAGGTAAGGTAACATGAGGTCATTAGAGTAGGTATGAATCCAGTATGGCCCGTGTCTTCACAAGGAAATTTAGACACTGACAGGGAAAGGGGAGACAATGTGAAGACACAGGAAGAAGGTGGCCATCTACCAGCCAAGGAGAAAGGCCTCAGATGAAACTAACCATACCATACCTTGATTGTGGACTTCAGTCTCCAGAACTATGAGACAATATTTGTGGCCTGAGCCCCCAGCCTGTGGTATCCATCATGGCCACCTGAGTGACTAACAGTCTGGAAGATTTTCTTTCCAGATGCCACATGACTGCTTCCTTCTTTCCATGAGAGTGTCAACACAGGGAC
Organism: Erethizon dorsatum; assembly: GCA_028451465.1. Lineage (NCBI taxonomy): Eukaryota > Metazoa > Chordata > Mammalia > Rodentia > Erethizontidae > Erethizon > Erethizon dorsatum. The sequence goes on from CM051830.1 coordinate 28,698,996, forward strand.
ACCTCCTCCCCCAACCACACTAGCTGAACACAGTACCTCTTCCCACAACACTCCGCTTTGTCTTCCTCACAGCATTCATCATTATACCCAAAATGTTCTATTTGTGTTTACTGCCTATCTCGTCACTGGAACACTGACCCCTGGAGGCCTCACAGGGTACTGTATCCTATGAGAGATTCTCACTGTGGAGATTCTCTGTACGTATGGTACTGACAGACTGACCAGCTCCAGCTTTGCATCTGATAGCAGTCCTTCTGGTTCCCTCTGCCTCTGGCAGGCTGTTCCTGGTGTCCAGGAGCACTTCCTTTCAAGCTCAATTCCTTTCCACCCATCAGCTCTCACCTTGGTTCCCTGAGAATTCTCTTGCCCTCTCCAGCAGCACTGAGCCTGCCCCATTTAGCCCACATATCCTTCTTTCCCTTGGCTCTTGGGCCCAGCACACTGTAGGGAACTCTCTGTCCACCCCATCACATACCAGACAGTCCCCTGAGAGCAGGAATAGTCTTTTACACCTCTGCATCCTGCAAGCTGAGCTAGGGCCTGATATAAACCTAGTTCCTTAATAGATGTATACTGAATTGGATGCCCACCTGTTCAATGTTAAAAGTCAGGGAGTGGCCTCATGCCCCAGTTTCAGGGGTACTACCACAGAAGCAGGGGACAGGACTGGGTGAATTTTCAAAGTGCTCCGCATGCTAAGACCGGTTCCATGCTTGTTGTGTCCAGCTGCTCGTTCAAAGATCCTGCTATGGCCCCCAGACTGATACTGACCCACCCTTATGTGAAGGGCAGGAAGGGTAAAGTTGGTGCACAGTGGGGCGAACAGATCCTGGACTCACCTGGCTCTTGTGAGGGGTCTGCACTTTGCTGACTCGCCTGCACAGTCAGGGAGTGGAAGAGGATCCACAGGGAGCAGGGAAAGCCCCGGAAATGCGGCTCGCTCCCCTGGCAGCCAACCCAGTTCACCTTCTTGGTAAGAACAGCATCCTAAGGGACACATGAGTTTGAGCTCATAGCGGGAAAAAAGGGCTGGCAAGGGGAGATGAAAAGAGAAGCTTCTAGGCTAGTTAAATGACAGCACATAGTCCCATGACAAATGAGGTCCTTCTCTGTCACCTCAAAGGTGACACTTTCCTTCCACCTGTTCCACCCAATGAAGGATTAGCACATCTGAAAATCCATGTTACAGACCCAGTTATACACTTATTCTAGCCTCAACAACTCCACCCATGAAACAAGGGGGCTAATCCTCAAGCTCTGACATCCTACAAGTCCATAAGGTACTGCATCTGTGCTGGCTGCAGTGGCCCACTTCCACAGAGCAGGATGAGCAGGAGCCCCGAGAGGTGTCCTGGAGAGGTCCATGCTGAGGACTGCAGCAGAAGGTGGTAGTTAAAAACCGTGGTGTCTCACCACTTTTTAATTTGTTTGTCTGCAGTACTGGGGATTGAACCTACAAGTTTGTTTATCCTAGGCAAGTGCTCCATCACTGAGCTATATCCCCATCCCTTCTTGCTGGCTTTTAATCACAGCCCAGCCATTTATTGGCACTACAGGACCTCAGACAAGTTATTTAAAGCCTCTTAACTTCTGTTCTTTTGTCTGCTAAATGGGGATATCTACTTTCCACTAAGGTAATTTATGAGTGTTAAATGAGTTATGCATGAGGAACTCAATACATAGCAGTTTGTTTAATAGAAGCATCCAACCAAGATTGCTGATATCCTCCTGAATACAAACTGATGAAGAGACTGGAGATTACAATGTTAACCCCTTTTCCAGTTCCATAAATATCAAGGATGGGGAAATAGTCATCTGCCTCCCAGACTCACCTCCTTCCTTCTGTCCAGGACAGTTTTAAAGAAACTGTAAGGAATTTTCTTTCTGTGCTGCCTCTTAAGCCAGTCATTTGTGGAGTGCAGAAAGTTCTGGACTAAGGGCTGGCCAGGAAAGTACTGTGGAGGGAAAAAAGTGGAAGTTGGAGAGTGAAAAGCAATTCTGTCAAGTTTTACTGTCTTTAGCAGGTAGGGGGCTGAGCAGAAGTGGACCAAGGCAGGTTTTCTAGAATGTTCCAAAACCACCAAGAAAATATTCTGTCTAAGGCACAAATATGGATTCCTCACTACCTCTGCTCTGGAGCATCCTTATAAGCTACAGGAAGGGGTATGGCAGGGGAGCCCCAAAGCGGGGCTGGGCCCTGAAGGTCTCTTCCCTCAAGGCTCAAGCTCTCATCCTGACCCCTGTGACTTGTGCCACAACTGGGAGGAAGGCCTGATCTCTGTGCAACTTCCCAGGGCTGATGAGAATCCTGTTCACACCTCCTCTCTTCAGGTGGCTTCTGGTGAGGCAGCTGACTGGCTGGCTGGGTTAAGCCAGCAAAAGATCTTTCATTTGTATTCCATAGGCTACCAGGTGCGACAGGCCAGCCCAGGGGCTTACAGCCAAGATACAAACCCTGATGGCAACTCCCAGTAGTCTCTGAGGAACATGAAAATCTACTTTGACAATAAAGTCAACTCAAATTTGATTAGTATCAGCACTCCGAAATCACAAGGACCCCAGGGAGGAGAATATATGTTTATGCACATGTGTGCATGGGGGTGGGGGCAGGCAAAAAGAGAGAGGCAGCAACAGAGCAGGTCAGAAGAAACTATGAAGAGGCAGATACAGAGGACACTGGCTCTGAGAAACTTGTGAAGAAAAAAAAAAAAAAAGAAAAAAATTCAAGAGAAGAAGGTTCCTGGAAAAAGGACTAATTAAACAGAAAAAACCTGCTACTAGATCCATTCCTGAGAAAGCCATGAAATGCTCCTATCAAATCTCAGGGGCTGGACACCTTCCTCTAGAGTGAGAAGGGGCCGCAAAGATGGAGCTTCGGTGTGCCCCCTCCTGGGCTCACACACAGATTTACAGCCTAAAGTCAGCACTTCTCTCTGACCTCCGCCTGGCATCCCAACTTGGCCAGTGTCAGATGGATGTTTTAAAGGACTACAGGGACGGGGAAACCTTGGAGAACACACGCCACCCAGTGGCCAGTCCTGCCAGCTGCTCAGGTGAGGAAGCAGAGCAGAGAGCAGGCAGGGCAGGAAGACACTACTGCAGTGAGCTCTCTCCCCTTCAGGTTTTTGTGCCCATGAGCACCAGGTGTTTAGAGCAGGGCTGGAAGAGATGTGGCTGCAAATCCCCCCTGGGGAAGGTGGTTCATCCCTCTTGGTTGCCATCTCATCTATAAAATAGAGTGCATTGGTACCCACCCATGAAGCTCATGAGAAACAAATTTAAGTGAATACACAGCCACTGTGCAGAGTCTGCCAGCCTGTCACAGCTCAAGCAAAGGAGCTGCTTCTATTGTTATTATTCAGAAAGCAGCTACTTGAGCATGGCTGAGGCCAGAACACTGCAGTCTCCAGGCAGATATGCAAGCAAAGGTCAAACAGGATCTCAATGCCCATGGGCCTCTGCTCCCATCCTGGAAGCTGGCTTCCCTCTGCTCCAAGGCCACCCTGTCCTCTCTCAGCCTCACTTCTGGCTGGGAGGCCTCATTCCTCCCAGCCATCTTCAAGCATGGGCTGCAAGCAGCAATGGAGCAGGCACACCCCAAGGTGTTGCTGAAGCTTCCATTCAATTCAGGCACTTTCAAATTGGCTGCAAACAGCCTCAACAGAGGCCACACTCAAAACCATCTTTGTGTATAACTGAGAGATGCAAGTAGCATACAGGAAACCATTGCCCTGGGAGGTTTCCTGTACAGTGGACTGGACTGGACTGAATTTCTTGTCTCCTGAGGTCTGCTAGGAGAATATGCTAGGGGCAGGAGGATGCCACACAGAATTGCTCTAGGGTTTTCCTCTTGGGCGCCCAGCTGTCTACCTCAGGCCTCAGTTCTGTAGGGAATAAGCAGCTCTCAGGTCTCTGAGAAAAGGCCTTTATTACCAGAAAGGGTCCATTCTGCATGAAGGGATCCTGCTTTCCCAGTGACCGCAACAGGGACTACTCTAAGACCCGAGTGAGGTAGAAGGCTCAAGCAGGCAAGTGGACTGATGGTCATGAATAGGTGTCAGCACCTCTGGTCTGTGTCCCACCCACACACTGCACAGGGTGGTCCTAGTAGTACAGGGCTGCTGTGGAGCACGGCTGACTAGAGGGCGGCAGCCATGACGGACTGGGACAGCTAAGGCCCAGGTATGCAGCCAGCCCCTGGAGGGAGGGGCTGGTACAGCGTGTGGTTTACAGGCATGTGTACTATCACATGTGGACTGCAGGGATGAGGGAAGCCATGGCCTTGCTCACCTTGGCCAACACTGCCACAAACTTTTTCAGGGCCACCAGGCGCTGTCCTTCCAGGACCGAGAACTTGCCCACTTCTACCCGCAGGATGTAGTGTAGTGCAGATTCCAGGTCAGCCATGTAGATCTTGGAGCTGAGAACCCAGAGGAAGGCAGAGGAAGGGGGGCATTAGCCACCAGGCAGGGGCTAGGGAGAAGCCCTCAGGACTAAACGGACAGAAAAGGAAGGGCACTGCTGATGGCACATAGTCCCCTAAGTTAGCACTGGCTCTGCTAATAATTCACTGAATGACCTGGAGTGAATGACTTAACTTCTCTGAGCCTCAATTCCTATACAATAGGAATAACAAGACATTGCTCATAGGTAGGTTGCTGAAAGAATCAAATAAAAGTGTACACTGTGGCAAGAAGGAGTTTCTCCTCTCTAGTCCCAGAACCAGCCGCCCCTGTGGACTCACTAATCAGGCCCTTAGTGAGGCTGAGCTTTATTCTTTGTTCTGAGCAAAGTCTCCCAGGGGCAGACAAACAGACCAACAGTGCGCACAAATGGCTCTGGAAAAGCTGGGCCTGCTATGAAAGGCTAGAGGTGTAGCTGCCCGCAAAGGCTGGGGCTGGAGCAGTGGAGGGGCAGGGTGGGCAGCAGGCTTTGTATTTCCTTCCAGGCTGATGGACTGTTCACGGCTGCCAGACCTCAGAGTCTATCACACCTTGGGGAGAGACTGGGGGATCCAGCAGGCTACACCAGCTGGTGCCCACCATGCTCTCTTCGGGCCTGGCTCAGGGCTGATGGGAAGAGCCCTGGCTGCTCTCTACATACCTTGAGACCTGGTTCAGGCCTGAGCTTGAGGGTGAGCTAGTTCTGTGAACTTGGGCAACTCTATCTACCTCACTAGGCTTCAGGACCCTCACCTATAAAAGAAATAAATCACTCTACCAAATCTACCTCTTGAAGGTAGAGAGAGCCAGCAAAGCCAACAACAGGGTGAGCACAGTCACTACCTGTGCTTTACCCTTGGAGCAATGTCCCCTTTCTGCACCCCATTCTGGTGTCCTTGGGCCTCAGTTTACCTCTCCATTCTCATGTGCCTCCTGAAAAAGTAGCTTTATGACCAAATGAGGTAATACAGGGAAGGTGGCTTAAGTGATATGAGCACTGAGTGGACAGTATGCCTTCCATCACAAAGGATAACATAATGTGCTATTGAGGACTCCCCACATTCAGCACTGGGGCCCTGGCAGCAGATACCTGAGAAGCCACCAATTAACTGCTACACTCCCACACAGCTACCAGTTAACTGCTGCACTCCCTATGCATAGCTAGCAGTCGGGGGACCCCAAAGTCAAGGCCAGCCTTTGGGGTCAGGTGGGAGTTTAGGCTCCGAATAGCAGGTGCTACAGCCACAACAGGAACAGGATGAATAAGACATGAGTGAAGGAAGTGTGGTCTGTGGGGGGCGTTGTATGAGGGGAGCTGGGTGTGGCTTTACCGATCTGCAAATTTCCACACCGTGGGCGCTATCTTGTCAGGAGTGGCTGGTACAGCTGTGGTCGGGGTAGCCTCTCTGGTGAGCCCAGAAAGCCTCTGCAGGTAGGCAGTGTAGAAGGACCTGGACTCCATCAGCCTGTGAGGGAAGAGAGCACAGGGGAAACAGTAGATACAAAGGACAAATCCTAGGGCTGACAAATGTGAACAGAGGAAGAAGGGTGGCTCCCCCGACAGGCTTAGCAAGAAATATCTGAACTTAGTTCCATCTCACCCTTGGTGAGGTCAAAATTAGGTTACCAAGGCCTCATTCACCCCTTCTATTCACTGCACACACTGTAGAAAACCTCTTTGATACCAGCCTAATATGGCCTCGCCACCCAGAAAGCAGCTAGACCTAAGAATCCTGCAACCTACTCTGGGAGTCCAGGCAGGGCCATAGTTTGGACAAGCTAGGGACAAAATGCCTGAAGGGCAGGTAGCCCCTGTAGGTAGTATTGTGTCCATGAAGAACTATAGCTCAACAGAGTGCTTGCCAACATGCACAAGGCCTTGGGCTGGATTCCCAGCACTGCAAAAAAAAAAAAAAAAATCTGCCTATGGACAAGACTAGCTGGGTTTGGCTGCCTATCTCAGACCAAAGTTTCAAAAGGAGCTGACCTCAAGGCAGCTGCTCACTCACAAGTACCATGAGATGACATTAGTCTCCAAGTCAAAGGTGTTTGATATGTGATTTTTAACAAAATAGCATTAATAACAAAGAACCAAGATTCTCCAAACCCTTCTGATTTCTCTCTCTTCTGATACAGCAGAGTCCTTAGGGCAAGAATTGTCTCTTGAACACAAAGTCCTCTCACTCACCAGGGTCAGGCTACCCGGACACAGAGATGCCCAGCCCAGCAGCACTGGTGGGATGCCCCAGGGGAGCTGGCATCAGGAAGCATTGCTTTCCACTCCATTGTCCTGGCCCAGTGTTTATCGATGAGCAGATGGCTGGGGAGCGGCATCGTCACAAACAATTTTCTCCTCCACCAACTCCAAGTGAGGAAACAATGCCTCCTCTCCCCGCCAGGGCTGGCACTTTCTGGGCCTGCCCAGTATCTCACCCTCCCCATGCCCCTGCAGCCAGGATGCTTCCTGTATCTCTGACAGGCCCACCCCAACACTGCCTGGTGATCTGGGCCAGGGCAAGGGCAAGTGGCTGCCCTGCCCAGCCTCAGCACAGGATGGCACTAATGCCCTGAGGAGCAGCTCACTGGGCACCTCAGGCAAGCTTTGATCTCCCTGGCCCTCAAGCTCTACCTGGCAGGGCCAGGCTGACATCAATCATCTGCCCATGGAGGGCACCGAGGCACCATCTGGTGCCATTTAGCAGGCCATTCAGCAGCAGGAACCTGACAGAGGGGCTAAGGCTGGCCTGATTGTTCTCCCTCAGACTTTAGAATAGGCTATTGTCTGGCTCCTAATGAACTTTTCTGCAATTAGAAAACCAAAGGGAGGGAGGGTCAGGCATATTTGAGTCCTTGCCAGGCCTGCAGCCCGCCAGTGAGTCTCTGTCTATTGACAGAGGAGGATGGGGAACAGGGCCAGGGTTGAGTGTGGATGGTGTAGAGATTGTCAGGGTTGAGGCAGGACCCTGGGTGACTACAGGACTGGGGCCCTACAACCCCTGTCCCCCACAGAGAGGCTGACATCTGCTTCTGCACTGATGCTCCTTCTGTTCTCAGAGGATTCTCCAAGGAGAAAGAACCTGTGTGCCAGGGCTGTGGCCACTCAGGGCAGGAAGGATGAGTACAGGGAAGGAGGAGAGAGAGGACAGGGAGACACTGCACTCACACAGGGACTCGGGAGACAGAGCCATTCCGGAACAGCAGGTAGCAAGATGGGAAGTCTGTGACACCAAACTTGTTCACCACGTTGCCCTCGGTGTTCAAGACCCTGCGCACCGCCATGCCTTGGTGCTGGGAAAGGTCCAGAGTTACCTGCAGAGACAGTAGGACATCTGGGGGTCAAGCAAGTAGAGGGAGCCAGGGGCTGAGTCCCAGCTTGGTGCTGGGCAGGCACCAGGTGGCAGCCGTGCTGTCCAGACTTAAAACATTTAAAAAAGTAGACCATCATGATGAATGAGACCTTCATACCACCAACTGCAATCAATCCCTAGGTAGCAAGAGCCAAAAACCACCCAAAAGGAAGGGGCTTGGAACAGTACAGACCACATATCTTGCATTTTGTAGGGCCATCTCAAATCAATATAATAAATTTATAATAAAATTAATAAATTTTATTAATAAAATAAATTTACAAAAGGCACAATAAAACGTGGTTTTATTTTTATTCTTATATTAAAAAGCCTTCTACCTATATTCCAGGTCAGGAAAATATACTCATCAGACATGATATTATTTTTAGATAAAAATAAGAATGGAAAGTGTTAACATTTATTGTCTATCACATACTGTATCTAGATGGTCTCATTTAGTTTTCAGACCAATGCTAACACAAGAACTACCCTTAGGGGTAGTACACTATGGCTGCCAGCTTGTGAATCCTGGCTCCACCAAACCAAAATTCTCCCTGACTTAATTTCCTTACTTGCAAAATTATAATAATAATACCAATCTGAGGGGGCTGTTTTGAAGATTACATGAGTAGATATATAAATATTTATTTAAAAAATCCTCAATTGGAAATAGTGAAATGGATCTTAAGCATATAAAAACGCAACCAAGAGATGAAGGGAGAGGGAGGGAGAGGAGAGAAATAAGATTTTAAAAAGGTGGGAGTACGGGGGATTGCGAAGTGTTGTGTATAAGCACCAAGTCCCTACAAGGAACATGATCAACATATACTACAAACATACCAACATGTATTTAAAAATATATATATGTATATGAAGGGGTCCAAGAGATGCAGAGAAGGCAAGAAGGAGGAGGGGAAAGGGGTCAAAAAAAAAAAGATTTAAGAAATGTAATATATTAACTCCCCCCACGATGAATGTAATAATTATGTACCACAAACATGTACCAATAAAAAAAAGAAAAAAGAAAAAAGAAAAACTCCTATTTTATAACTGAGAAACTGGAGGCTTAGAAAGAAGTGAATCGTATCTCCAGGGCACACAGCGAGCATGGGGTTTGAACTCCTGAGTGGGCCTCTTAGCCCCTCTGCCCTGCTGCTGTCCCACTAACCCTCCCCCAAGCACCTCTGCATGGACATGGGGCCCCTGCTCTGGTTACTCAGACAACTATGGAGGAGGCAGGTAGAAGAGCTGATTCCAATCAGCATTTATCAACCACCTCTGTATGACAGGCCTGACCCAGGCATGGACAGGGACCATGCAAGATGCTTGCACCTCCCCACTTCCTGTGCTTTCCCTGAAGAGCTGAGAGGCCTGGAGATGCTTCTGCTTCAGCTCCAGAGCACCATCAACTCTGCTGGATGGGCTTCAGCAGGAAAACCATTTCTGGCCCATAGTGGAGTTCAACCTCATCCCTTTCGGGTCTCATCTCCCTGCACAGCCCAGGAACATCTCCCATGAACTGGTGCATCCCACTGTGCATCTGGGAAAAATGCTCAAGCAGTGTGTGGGGAAGTCCCTGATCCAGCAGCACAGTGGGCACTTGGCGTTAAGCTAGGAGATAATCTCTATAAAGTACGGATTACACGCCAGCTACTAATCCAGGCCCTTTCCTTAAACTGCCTCACTGAACTTCCCCAGTAATATTATAAAGAAATGTAACTATTCTTACTCTATAGACAGGGAAATGAGGCTCAGAAAAATTGAGCAATTTGACCAAAGACATACCATGTAAGTGACGGAATGGAAATTCAATCGGCAGCACTTGGTAAGGGACCCACTTCCCCATGAGAAACAGAATTATCTCTAATGTTCCCACCTCCCCCAGTGTTGTACTCCAATTCTGTGTGGGTGGTGCACTGTGGAAAACAGCATTGGCTCTGAAGTCAGACAGCCCTGGTCAAAGCCCTGTTTTACTTTATTAGCTCTGTGATCCTGAATGTTTTATTTGGTAGTCTTTTGTTAGTTGTGGGACAAGCAGCTAAGTATGTCAGCAATCAAGTCCTATACTCAATAAACAGGTGTTATGATTGACATTAGGGAGATAAGACCAGGCACAAAGGTTTTAAGTGGAAAGGTCCAGCCCCTACACTTCACATCTCTCCCAGCAGGGGTCAGGCAGTACCTAGCTAAGAAATACACAGGGACAAGACGCTACCACTGGCAGGAAAAGCCCTGCTCCTGCACTGGGGCTCCCTCCCACTGGCCATCCGAGTGTTGCAGGGAACCTGAGGCAGCTCACCTCTCTACCCAGGTATGAGCCTTCCTGCTCAAAGATCAGGGCCAGGTATTGTTCATTGTTTCTTGCAAAGAATCCATCAATCTCCTCCAGCCTGTTAAGAGACAACTCATGGTCACTCAACACCCAGTGGGAATGAGCCGAACTCCAGTGGTGGGCCACCCTGTAGCTCTGTGGTCTCCCTCTGCCAGTCCTCCAGGGGGAGGAGACCAAATCTTCAGTCTCAAAGGATGCTGCCCACATTAACTAATGACCCATCTTGGTTGTTTTCATTTTTCCTTTCTGTCTCTTCTAGGAGTCACAAGAGGGCAGAAGGCAGTCTGGGGAGGACTGTAGGGAGGTTTTGAGACCAGTTGCTTCCATAAGACCCAAGCTTACTGACAATTAGAGCCCATCTGCAGCAAGTCTTGATCTGCAGCAAGTCAGGACCAAGAGGTAAGGCTGCGTTTTCCCCTCAGAAGGAACAAAAAGAGAACCAAAAGGCTAGGGGTGTAGCTCAGTGCAGAGCAACTGCCTAAAATGCACCAGGCCCTGGATTTGATCCTCAGTGGAGGGAATTGGGGAAAGGAGAGCAGAGAGAGAAAAGACAGAACCAGAGAACCAGAAAGTCCTGGGTACAACAGACCTCAGAAGCTAACTAATCCAACCTCCTTAGTTTAAGATAAGAAAACTGAGGCCCAGTGTTCTCAGGTGGAAATGATTAAGGCAGTAAATTTTATGCAGTCATCATAGAATTAAGCTACAAATTGTTTTAAGAACTCAAAAGCTGAGCTAAGGATATAGCTCAGTGGCACAGTGCCTGCCTGGCAAGCACGAGGTCCTGAGTTCGATTTCCGGTACCAAAAAAAGAACTCAAAAGTTTCAACAAAAAATACAAAATTTTCCTTATTCCAATGAAAAAGAGAACAACCCACACACACTTGAGAAGCCAGCAGGTGAGAAGGCACGGGGGAAGAAGACCACATGTCTTTCAATACTGGGGATCAAATCCATTTTTATGTTTGACACAGGGCTTCACCAAGATACCCAGGCTGACCTCAAACCTTTGATCCTCCTGCCTCAGCCTCCTGAGTAGCTGGGATTACAAGTGTGTGCCACCACGCCCAGCTCATATCTTCTTTATATTCTCCACTTGGTACCTCACTTCCCTCTACTGGATCCAAGGACATGGCAGTGACCAACCCCAAAAAGAAGGTGCAACATGAGGTGGCTGCTGGAGTCAAGCCCCATAGCAGTATGAATGGATATATCAGAGAGGAGTAAGTCAGAGTGCACCCACGCTGTGGATTAGAAGAGGTGCTGTGGATACTGCCAACCTCTGGGGTGGCATCACGTGCTGGCCTCTCACCACCTCCCCAGAGGCCTTCAAGTACCCACTCCTGCCCGGTGTACCTTCCCAGCACTGGACCTTCACTGTGTTTGAGGCTGGGCTCCCTTCAGCAGTCCCTGCCGGGACATGGATTTGTTCCTTCTCGGCAACAGTCCCCCAAGGTGGGCTTGAGTTGTCATTCGGAAACAGGGAGTCTAATGTTTATAATATGCCTGTCTCCCTCTTTGAGAGAGACTGTACAAGACATCACACGCCTCAATGCCCTTGTTTTCCTAGAAAAGAGGCACCCAGGAAGCTGGTCTGGCAGGTGGGTAGAGGACACCAGCCAGTGCATCTCATGTTCTATGGCACAGGGAGCTGACAGCCCCTCCCAACCTGGTCACAGCCACTGCTCAGAAAAAGGTCCATTTTCAGTTTACGGAGACAAGGCTTTACTCTTTGGAGTCCCTGCCCTTTTCCTCTCGGTGGCATTTGATCTCCTTGGACCGCTTCATGCTTATTCTGTCAGTGGCCTCTCCTGGGTTATAACATGTGAAATCCTGCTATACTCCAAATATTCCTAAGGATGGGTGGGATAAGTTGTGACAGGTATGACCTGGAGAATCCCATCGGTTTTTATCTTCCCACACAGCAGGATGGGCCCTCGGAGGACAGGACTCCTCAGCAGCACTTGCAGCAAGAGGAGCCTGCCACCAGCTACGCCAAAGTGCTGCTGGCAGACTGGAAGGTCTGCCCCAAGGCAAAGGCAACAGGAAGAATCAACATGGGTCCCCCTGCCCTGAAGTTCCCACCACCCTCTCATTCCCTGGCCTGGAACCCTGGCCTGTGCTGCACTAAGCCTGTCCCAGCCCAAAATACTTGGCAGGTTCCAGCGGTGGACAGGCCGGGGGCCACGTGTCGTGGTGGGACTCCAGGGCATCAATGAGTCTCTCCCGCAGCGTCTGCACATTAGCACCAGCCACTGTGAACGAAAACAGGCACAGGGGTGGGGTCAGGACAGAAGGGAGACTTTAGACCCTGTGACCCGTCCCCCAGAAGGCAGGAAGGATTGCTTCTGAAACGGCTCATGAAGGCTCTGCCTAGGGATTGTCGGGTCTGCCCTGACGCCAATCCCACTTTGACATGAAGACCATCCTGGGAACATGGTGTCCCCACCACCCACCCCAGGATCCTGGATGGGCCACATCTGAAGGGCTTGTCAGCCTGACTTTCCTAAGGCATCTGACTGGGAGGACACTTTTAGGAAAATGTGTTACGCTTCACTTGGGGCCTCCTCACCCTGGCGGAGAGGTCTCTGTTAACACCGCATTAGAAACATTAGTACAAGAGGGGGCCAGTGAGAGGAAGACACTGACAATGCCAACAGGACAGCCAGAGCCAGGACACCTACCTGGCAATGTTGTTCCTGAGCCATTCTCGGAAAAGGCCTTAAAGAACTGGAAGCAAAAACAGGCAAGAGTCAGCAATGCACGCTGTAGGGCGTGATGACGGTGTCAGATGGACTTGCATTTCAAGTCCAGCTGCTTATTAACTGGGGTGACTTTGGGTAAACTACTTAGCTTTTTGGAACCTCCATTTCATCTGTAAAATGAAGATCAGGAAGGTTTTGCTCTTGCATCTGGATGCTGATCCCCTTCCCCATTATCCTTATATCCACCACCCCCTCCCAACACAGAAGCACCCATAAAACCTGGAGACAGCAGCTCTTAGACTTCACTGGAGACAGACTCTTTCCACAAAGCACTAGCACCTAGCACATAATCATTGAAAACTATTTACCGCACAAGTCAATGGTGAAGAACCATTACTGTTTTCCCTTGCATACCCATTTGAACAAATAATATGAAGTCACTTTATACATCCCTTGGAAAATGTTGGCTTTCCTCTGTCAATCTAACCTTGTCCCTTGTCTTGGAAAAGGGGGCCCTGAAGCTGGAGTCTCCATCACTGAGAACACCCCACCTGCAAAGTACTCAGCAAAGGGTGGAACTCCAGAATAGGTACCCACTGAAGAGTAGGCCTGAGCCCCCAGAGAAAGAGGCCTGTAACAGACAGGCTAGTTTGACTCACTGCTTTGTCTTATTTTCCATACACATGACATCCCAGGTCTAATCTGTCACTTCCTTCATGTGAGAAGACAAAGAGATCACAGAACAACTCCTTATAATCTGGGTTTTGCCCCAGTGGCCAGACAGCTGACAAAGGTCTTGCCTTTCCCTTCCTGTTCAGGAGGAAACAGAGTTGGTTGTCCTGAAAGACAGCTACTTAACTGCCTGGGAAAGAGCCTACAGGATGGGAACAGACTCCTCCCTAAGGGTCCCTAACCTCAGGACCACTTTTAGCTTCCAACTATTATCCCATGCTGGTGGCTGAGTGCATACCCTGGGCTCTGGCAGACCTGGGTCCAAGATCTGGCTGTGCTATTCTCTTACTGTCTGACCTTGAGCAAATACATCAACCTCTCTGAATCCCAGTATTCTCATCTTTGAAATGAGGATGACACCATCTACCTTGAATTGTTGTTAAGGGTTCAGTGATAAACCTCTAACATGCTTATAAGGCACAATACCTGATATACACAGCAAGGAATCGATAAATGCTAACTGCATCACCACCATCATCATCCCCTTCCTTTCTCCCTACTATTTAACACTAGGAAACAATGATCAGCTAGGACTTGTGGATTCTAGCCATGTATAGGCAGAAACCTAAAATCCAGAGACCATCTGCCGCCCCTCCAGCATGAGGAACAGACTGCAGAGAAACCACCCAGCTCCCTCTCTGCAACCTTCTCCTGTCCCCCCAGCCTTACTGAACTCTTTGTTCCTGTTCACTGCTTTATTCTCCTTTAAAAGATGAATATACTCTTTTATCCATAAGTGAAAACAATCTACTCACACATGCCACACATATTTATAACAGTGTTCTTTATAATTATTAAACAAATCTTGATCTGGTAAATTTATCAGTTATTCTAATACTTGCACAAATGATCACAAATTTCCCAAACTGTGCCATGAAATCAAGTTGATATCGTATGTTAAGACATTTATGGACAGATACTGCTTCTTAGAAGCAAAACTAAAAGCACAACTATTTGGGGTTTGGTTCATTCACAAGTAATATGTGAGAGGGTGACTTTTCAACTATAGTAACACACCGTGATAGTGTCCTTGTTTATGTACAGATAAGACAGATTGTGTCTGCTTTCTAGGCAAAAAAACACCTCTGACATCATGGACCCTTGAACTGTGTGGCTTTCCCATAGCCACAGCTGTCACCTTCAGTTCTGGAGAGTAACATGATGCCTTTTCTCATCAACCATCAGCTCACCCAAATCTGAGCAGATATCTACATTAAAGGGGCTGGCACTCCCTCCCTCAAAGACATCTCCCTGAGCCCAACTGAGCCTCAAAGCCCCAGGCATAGGAGCTTTGAGGTGGGACCACGAATAACTCGGGACTCCACAAGGGACACTCCACAAGTCTGCAAGGACCCTACAAAGGACACCCCCATGAGGTGCAGGGTAAGGGAAGGCTCTGCTTTCACTCCCGGTGGCCTCTGTGTGGTCACTCAGCCTTCCCTCTGTCTTCAGTTTAAACCATCTACTTTCCAAAAGTGTCACCACCTGAGCTCTGGCTCCCACGCCCCATGCTCTTTGGGAACTTCCCTATCAATTAGTCTCTCTGTCATCATTCCTTTCTCCTACAGGCCCTTTCCTGAGACAACAGATTCTAATTCTCCTAATGCAAATTTTAGAAGAAAAAGGACACAAAGAGGAGGGTGGGAATAGAGAGGCCCTCTTTCCTTCCCCAGTTACTGCATTTTCTGTTTCCCTGTGCTGCCAAGGACCTCAAAACAATCTCTTCTCACTCCTTAGACTTCTCTCTCCATTCCCCTAATTGTTGGTTCTGGTACTCACCCCACAACTCAGCTGAAATTCTTCTAGGAAAAGTTCAGCAGTGACCTCTCCAGCCAACCTAGGAAGCCCAGACTGTACCTGATCTCTCTGCAGTATCCGATGCTATTCCTGCCCACTTTTTGCCCCCATGGCTAGCAGCCACATTTTATCGATATTCTCCCTTTGCCTTTATGTCAACCTCCCCCTGGTTTGCTTAACCCTGATCAGCCCTTCTTGGCTACTCTCACCCTTGGCTACTCTTCTATGCCCACTGTCCTTGCCATTTCCTACCCCCCAATCATTAGACTCCTGCTTAAAGGGCCTTTGAAGGGTCAGTCACAAAGGAGGGGCTTGATCTTGCTTTTGAATGAATGAGTAAATAAATGGATCAGGAACAAACCTATTTTCTTCCTTGCCAGCTAATCATCTACTTTATCCAACGATTTGCAATCTGAACTTCCTGCCTCAGGTCCTGGTTCCTCCTGGTGGCTTCCACACAGGTGTCAGGGCACCCCCACCCCCACCACACACCAACCCGGAGCCACCCCTCCTCCAATCTGCTTCTCCACCTGTGTCTTACCTCACCTAGTAACTGGTCCTCCTCCTGTCACACAGACTGGCATCTCCCTCTCCCACAACCCCCATCCAGTCAGTCTACAAGTTCTGTGACTCTGACCTTCAGACACCTCTTCACCAGCTCTCTCCTTGTCCACCTGTCTAGACCAAGGCCAACAGGTGACAGCTTATTTCCTGGACTACTGCCTCAGTCCCGACACTCTTCATGAGCCAGAAAATTTTAATATATTCAATCTTTTTGTTTTTCAACCATTTTCCTAATTGCTATTCTAATGCACAATTCTGGCCTTATGTTGTTCCCCCTCAAATCTCTTCCCTAACTCCCCAGTGCCCATGAATAAGGTCCAAACTCGCTGCATTCAAGGCCCTCCTTCCAGGATTTGAACCCAAAGTGACCTCCCACTGCTCCCCATTCCCCATACTCCAGCTACAATGGACCTTACCCTCCACTTTCCACCCAGCCAGAGCAGGACTATAGTACATTCATCTCTGTAAACCCCACTGCCCTGGCACAGCATCCAGTACACAGAGGTAATCAATAGATGTCTGCTGAACTGAACAGAGACTCTCTGCCCTTTAATCATTCTGGAAGCTCAGGTGAAAATCTGGTCCTGGCACATTTTTATCCTCTTATTACAATGTAACTTTATGAAGTCAGCTGATGGGAGGCATGTGCCTAGCTACGGAAACAACTTGGAAACAGGCAACTGAGCCTTCAAGAGTGAATCCTCTTTTCTCCAGGAGCAGTCAACACCTATCCCTTTCCATCTTTTGGCATAGGACAGGAGCTTCTACCTTCCCTGACCCTTGTTCTCCTAGAAGGCTTCCAGCCTCTCCCTGACAACAGGAAAACCGGTGGCACTAGGGAGGTCATTGCAAACCTATGGAGAACAGCCTTCCTAGGGACACTGGTTTCTAGCAGTGGCCAGTGATGACACTGAATTCAACCTTTGTTAACAGGTTTTCAGGAAAACGACCTCATCTCCAAATATTTATGGTGACTCCAAGAGGATCAACAACTTGAACTACTTCTTGTGCTGTAGCCTATTCATGTGGGTGACAGCAGACAGGGGACTCATCTCCTTGTTCCAGAGAAGCATGAGACATCCGAGTTCAGCTCCTCTGTCATCTCACCCTCTAGCAAGAGCTACATAAGGTAATGGCCCAGACTCTGCCCACAGAGTATCTACATTCCCTGCCTGACTTTCAGGGACCTGCCATTCCTGGGCTCCCTCCTCCCCTGTGAACATGAGCCTCTGATCAACAAGTCCAATCCTTGCACCCCCACAACATGACACATAGTTCTGCCCACACAGGTCCTTGACTTTCCCCTTCCCCTGCCTGTGATGCCCTGCCCACGCTCTTCCACTATCGTAGCCAAACCCCATCTGCCCTTCAGCGCCACATGGAAATCCTCCTCCTACATGAAGTCCTCTTTGATGAGCAGGGAAAGATCTCAGTGAAAGATCTCAGGGAAAGATCCAGGCCATCTCCTTCAGCATTCACTATGCCCAGTCCCTCACTGCCTCCCAAGTAGCAGGGAGCTACATTCTGTGTCAGGAGTTCCTGGGCTCTCCCACAATGGCGAGCCCAGTGCGATACACCCAGCACACGTTCCTTCAATAGCTGCTGCTGGATGGACTGCCCAAGATGCCCCGCCACAGAGCAGCTACCAGTAGCCCATAGGGCAACGAAAAGGAAGAAAGCTAATATGAACTAAACTTCAAATAATACCAGTGCCTCGGCACTTTCACAGGTAAGACCTCACTTCACACTCAGCAAAAATCCTTCTAGGTAGATACCATCACTTCATTTTTACAGATAGGGAAATTGAGGTCCGAGGCTGCAGCATTTTTTTGTTTTGTTTTGTATTTTTAGAAAAGAAACAGTTGAGTATTTCTTTTATCTGCATAGTAGGCTTAAACCTGTGTTTAACAAGCAAGCCCAGTATTAACACCATTAGACTCTGGCCTGCTTTTGCAAGCCATCATTCTGGAAATTAAGAAAATAAGGAGTCAAATGTCTCTCACACACAATGCTCACTTGAAACAGCTGAAAATTTCTCAGTGAGAGCTTTAAAGATGACCTCACGAACTCAGTTTTAAGTTGCACCAGTTAAATTAGGTCAAATTTAAGAACTCAAATGAAGTGGTTTTATCAGAGCCCATTAATTTTAAGACATCAGCCATCCTTCCCCAGAACCTATTTAAGGAATATTTACCAAAATCACACTGAAAAATTAAGCCCTGCATAGTTATGAGTCAGATTTGTTCCAGTACAACCAGGTTGCATACAAGTAACACTAATTAGCTCTGTATATACTCTAGAACTGACCAGTACAGAGTTCTGAACAGAGAAGCTGTAAGAAATAGATTCTTAACTACAGAAGTCACAAATTTCAAAAGGATATTTAAAAAACTACTGTAAATTTGAGATATACTTTATATCCAAAGAAATACTTTCTGTAAAAATTACACAATTTTTACAGGCAAATATAAGTTGCTTTTGTTTTAAAAATTGAGATTATTCCATCTTCCTAACTATTGTTGGCCTGTTCTTCAAGAAATACACTGGGGAAAGTGAATTACAGAGGAAAACCTACCCTTCACATGCTGTTCTACAGTACTGAGGCCCGTGGTCAGAGTTCAACTCCTTGTAGCTTAAATCTATTTTACACACGTCACTAGCATTATAGCACTTGTCTTTTAACACCAGACAACTGATGATTTGGTGGGCACATTTAATGACTTCTATGACTAGCTGGCTACTGGCCACTCTTCCAGTCCTACACAAAGAAATCAAGTCTTTCCACCCTATCATCTTCACTATATCTGGAAGTCTTTCATGGTCTCCCACAGTTTGCTCGTTGCTAAAACTATACTTTGCTTCTTTCAGACTGTGACTCTTGAAAGGGACTACTTTTCCCATTACCGGTAGTCATAATTTTCTTGCTTTCTGGCCTCCGGGTAGGCAGGGAAGGCTTTGCCAAGTGAGGCCACAGCACTGGTCTCTGGAAAGCTTAAGAAATGGATAGCTGACTACTGGACTGGCCCAGCCAGGTGCTACCTGTCTGAAGGTAGGGAAGTCCAAGAAGACCAGTTACCCTCCCAGCCCTTCCCACAGCCAGCTGAGCAGGTAAGGAGATGACTAATCACTTGAAGCATCCAGGACACGTGTGCTGCGTGACCTGGGTAGGTGCTGAGGAGCCTCAGACTTGTGACTGCCTGGATTGCCTCCTTTATACCCACTGGGCCCAGCCTCTTCTACACAGAACAGAAAGCCCAGGTGCCAGGCCTTCCAGAAGCCCAAGAGGATTCCTGACTGGCCAATGTACCAATGCTAGTCCCTCCATGAGGATGGGCAGTATCTGGACCTGTGTTCAAGACTTACTGGGAGAAAACTACTGTATCAGCCTGTGATAGCTCCTGTTGTCAACTGGTGTTCCCACCACTGCCCACTCAGGGATACTGACCCTGCCTCACCACAACAAACAGGGGCCCCATGAGTATTTCTAGTTGCATCAGAGGACAGGGCAATGTCCTTGCCAAGGAAGTCTTCTATTTGAGGGGTATGACTGATAAGTAGTCTCCATTGCTGCCTCTAACTGATGGGCCAGTAGCTACTGGCTTGCTGCACTGTTCCCTAAGGCAACCTTGCCCTAAGTGGTAACAATATAGGAAGGGACATCTATGGAGCTATGAAATCCAAGTCCAGCAGGATTCCCCTGGGCTTGAGGAACAGGAAGGTTGCATGGAGCTACAGCAAGATATTCTGGAGGACCTTGGAGCCTTGCTTTCCAGATGAACACTGTTGGGGTAATGAGTTCCGGCTCATGGGTCTGCTTGGAACTTGAGGTCCCTGAGCTCAGAGATATCGCATTCTAGGGACAATACTTGGCATTTCATCTTTCAAAGATATTTCCTGATTATTCTTAATGGCTATAAAGAAACTGCTTTTCTAGATGCCATTCTGGTGTGTGTCGGGGGTGTGTGATTTATACCTGGAGGGAGGAAGAGAGAGATTTGGATTCAGCTTCACTAATTTGGAAGAAAACTAACTGGATCAGAGCCAGGCCTGAGCCCTGTGAGGGCCCTTGCCATAATTGCAGCAGCTTTGCTGTGCAGGGCATTTTGTCCGAAAGCCCTAGAAGCTGTTCAGATATTAATTAAGCTGTTCGTGCTCTGTGATGGGCAGGCTAGCAGGCAAAGCATCATCAGCGAGCCAGTGCTACCTTCTGCCACAGCTGGGGTGACGAATCCTTCATTGCCTTGAGGGTGATGCTACCTAAGGCACTGGCATTTTGACTATGGCCTGAGGCTACCCCTTCAGTTCAATTCTGAGCATGTGTGGGTCAAAGCACTTGCCTGATCCGAGAATGAGGCTTGCCAGTGTCTCTGGGGTCCCTTTTAGGGGGACCATTAGGCCCCTGGAGTTGGACCCTGCCCACAGATAGGTCAGAGTCTAGATCCTGGTTTTACAGAGTGAAGTCAGACTTCCAAGGCTGGGAGGTCATGAATGAGAGAGATTAAAGAGGACCCTTGGAGCTGGGAGAACTCACCAACCCACAGGATCGTCACTATACAGCTCAACTCGGAGCAGCTAAAATCCACCCACTCCCACACCCCACATGGAGCCCTTTCCTTTATAAAGGGCAGACTTTTCCAAACCAAAAAAAACTTTGTTTCCTGCCTGCATCTCTAAAACAGGGAGAAACAGCACTCTGGAGAGCAGGGGTACAGTGTTCCGGAGACTGTGATTTAAACAACTCAGGCCCAGACGCATGGGGACCCCAAAGAGCTCAGCAGACTGGGCAGATGCCAGGGAAGCACAGAGCAGTTGGTAATACGCTCAGTCAGAACCCTTTACCAGCCCTGCTCCCCTCCGTTACATACCCTCACACTTGGGAAGCCAGGGATGTTGAAGTCTCTGCAGACTACGCTGTTAGTTTCATCGGCACAATCCAGGGCGGCGAGATTCAGCGCCGGTCTCCAGCCTGAAAGGACAAAGTACCCTGGGTAAGCAAGAGGAGCTGGTGCTCCCTCCGGTGCTTACCTCTCCCATGCAATGCTCTCTGCTACCAACCCCACAGCACCTGACCCCAAAGCTCTTATGAGATAGATCACACTTTCCTCACAAAGGGCCTCTGAACTATTCCCTCTACTCTACATTTAGCCAGAGTCTCACAAGAGGCCCGTGCTTAGAATACAGTTAAAAGGCAGAAATAACGCTGTCTTGTAATAGTATCTGTGTTCCCCTAGTACTCTGCTGGGTGGGGGTGATTGCTGGAAGGTCTGGAGAGAAACGAGAGAGGCGCCTGGCCTGCTGGGAAAAGTGCTGGTAAAATCCCTTTGTTCCTTCAGCCATCTAAGAGGCTGGTGGGTTCCAGAAGGGTGGAGGGCATGCCTCAGGGGGCTTGGGATTCCCTGGCGGACCCTGGGTGAGGGTTTCTGGGGCCAGAGGTACTGGCAGACAGCCCTTTTTAGGTAGGTCAGGCATCAGGTGTTGGAGGACTCCCAGGAGGAAGGAGAAGGCACCTGGAAGCCAGGAACCGCAGGGAAGGAAGCTCTGAAGCCAGAATCTGGAAGATTAATCTTGTTCCCGTATTAGGCCCAGGCCATGAGGCCTTTCTTCCCTGAAACTTACTGGCAGAGAGAATAATGGCACAGGAGATGGTCTGGGAAACAGAAAACCAACTCATATATCAGGCAGGTCTCCTGAGTTCTGATCGCAGGTCAGGTGCCCCTTGAACATCCACCAAAGTTCTATTCTACACTGAGGATGCTCAAGCCGCAAGATCTATACACACGAGGCCACACAAACTGTGAGATGGCTGTGAGTGTTGCCAAATTATGTGGCACAGACTTCCAAGAGCTCAGTCCTGTGGACAAAGACATGGGCTTTTCAGGAAAAGTGGGAATTTAGTATGGCCTTAACACTCAGCCCACTTGACATAGGACTGCAAAAATGAGGACTACAGAATGGGCAGGCATGGAAGGGCTTTAAAAAAACCTTTTTTTGTGGGTACTGGGGGTCGACCTCAGGACCTCGTGCGCCAGCGGGCACCCGTGCCACTGAGCGAAATCAGCGATATCACCGGCCCTTTTCTCGTAAGTGGGTTCTAGGAGTCGAACTCAGGCCCTTGCGCTTGCCAGGCAGGTGCTTACACCGCTGAGCCATGTCACCGGCCCTAAAAAGACCTTTAAAAAGAAGGGCTTTAAATGGAGAAGAATGTTGATTTTGTTAATACATAAGAATGTTTACTTGCTGTCTTTAAAAAAAATAATAATAATAACAAATAAATGGAGAGGAAGCTCAGGTAGGAGGCTGGCAGCCAAGCTGGATGGTAACACGAAGGGGCCAGACAGCTTGCCTAGCAGAGTCAGGGCTGCTCCACTGCACACTGGAGCCACTAGCATCTCTGGAGTACATGAGTGAAGAAAGAAGCCTAATTGGTTGCGTGGCCCCAGCACAGACACCCAAGGCTCTAGTTCCCACCTGGTGCACACGCCTGAGGAGGCACTGAGTGGGATTACACACAGCACTCATCAGGTAGACCACACTAACATCTGAATAACACCTCCAACAATCACAAGGTGCCAGAACCTCCTATGCCACCCAGAATCCTCTCCTTATGACTGAAATGACACTTTCTGAAGGCCGCAAAGCTCACAATAACATTTTATGCTCAGGGAAGGTGTGTTACCTTCAATTTCACAAGACAAATACAAAAAACCCCTGAGAAACCCTGAGCCACCCCTCGAAGGAAAACAACTAGCTGATCTTCTTGGGGTTCACACTAGGTAGGAGTGGGTATCAAGGCTGTGAGGAAGCCTAAGGCCACACCTTCTTCCTCCTCTTCCCTCTGCTTTCTTACTGGCAGTCTGCTGTTGGCACTGAAGTTTCTGGACTCTTGGCAGGAGGAAGTGAGCATGGTTAGCAGGGGGACTGGAGGAAGGGAAGGCGTGGATAGACATGTTTAGCAGAGACAGAGATTAAGAGGCATTTGGCAAAGACAGGTGAGCCACAGCCCATCATACCATTTCCTCAATGTCCTCCATGAGCCACTTCACCAAACCCTTTTGGGGTGTACTTTTGACTTCCCTGGCACAAAGAGACAGTAGTGTAAGCTGAGTCATAAAGCTGCAAGCTAGTTTTCACCCTTTGGTTTAAAAATGTTCACTTGATAATGATTGGAAAGGAAGAAGTTAAATTATCATTATTTGCAGACGACATGATACTCTACACAGAAAACCCCAAAAATTCCACTAAAAAACTGCTAGATTTAATAAGCAAATTCAGTAGTGTAGCTGGATACAAAGTCAATACTCAAAAATCAATAGCCTTTCTGTACACAAATAACAAACTTTCTGAAAGAGAAATTAAGGAAACAATATCTTTCACAATAACATCCAAAAAATGAAATACCTAGGAATCAACCTCACAAAGGATGTAAAAGACCTCTACACTGAAAACTACAGTACTCTGAAAAAGGAGACTGAAGAGGATATCAGAAAATGGAAAGATATCCCTTGCTCCTGGATAGGAAGAACCAATATAGTGAAAATGGCCATACTTCCAAAATTGTTATACAGATTTAATGCAATTCCAATCAAAATTCCAACAGCATATCTCACAGAATTAGAGAAAACAATCCTAAAATTCATTTGGAATCAGAAGAGACCTAGAATAGCAAAGGCAATTCTGGGAAACAAAGGCAAGGCAGGGGGCATCACAATCCCTGACTTGAAATTATACTATAAAGCTACTGTGATAAAAACAGTGTGGTACTGGCAAAAAAACAGACCTGAAGATCAATGGAACAGATTAGAAGATGCTGAAACAACCCCAGACACACTAAGCCACCTTATCTTTGACAAAGGTGCCAAACACATTCACTGGAAGAAAGATAGCCTCTTTAATAAATGGTGCTGGAAAAATTGGCTCTACACATGCCAAAGATTAAAACTAGACCCATATCTTTCACCATGCACTAAACTAAATTCAAAATGGATTAGAGATCTAAATATTAAAACAGAAACATTAAATCTGCTGCAAGGTTGGATAGGTAAAACCCTTGAAGACACTGGTGTAGGCAAAGACTTTATGAATAAAACCTCAACCACACAGGAACTATCACAAAGAATCAACAACTGGGATCTTATCTTATTAAAAAGCTTTTGCACAGCAAGAGAAACCACCAACAGAGTGAAGAGACAACCCACAATGTGGGAAAAAATGTTTGCCAGCTGTTCCTCAGACAAAGGATTACTATCGAGAACATATAAAGAACTCAAAAAAATCAGACCTCCCAAATTTAAAGACCCACTCCAAAAATGGGCATCTGAGATGAATATACATTTCTCAGATGAAGAAATACAAATGGCAAATAAATATACAAAAAAATGTGCAACATCACTAGTCATTCGAGAGATGCTAATTAAAACAACACTGAGATACCATCTCACCCCAGAAAGAATGGCTATTATCAAGAAATCAACTAATAACAAATGCTGGAGGGGCTGTGGGGAAAAAGGAACCCTTCTCCACTGTTGGTGGGAGTGTCGACTGGTGCAGCCACTGTGGAAATCAGTGTGGAGATTCCTCAAAAAACTAGGGTTAGAGGTCCCATTTGACCCAGCTATTCCCTTTCTGGGTATCTTCCCAGAAGAGTTAAAAACATCGTACCACAGTGATGTATGTGCACTCATGTTTATAGCAGCACAATTTGTAATAGCCAGATCTTGGAAACAACCCAAATGCCCATCAACTGAGGAATGGATAAGAAAGATGTGGTATTTTTATACAATGGAGTACTATTCAGCCATAAAGAAGGATAAACTGGAGACTTTTATAGGTAAATGGATGCAACTTGAGAAAATACTCATAAGTGAAATAAACTGGATGCACATGTGTAAGCACTGTACTGTCTCTCTAGTATGAGAACTGAAAGAGTAAATAAGATCCAAAATGTACAATAGACATGGTGAATCAAAAAGAAACTGGTCAAAAGGAAAGAGAGACTGGGATGGGGGAATAGGGAAAAGAAAGAAGGGAAAGGAAAAAAAATTGTATATATATATATATATATATATATATATATATATATATATATATAAAAGATGGTTAAGATAGATACACTACTAATTTTACTTAGTTCATTGAGGAGTAAGGTTTGTGCCAATAATGTTTGGACAATTGAATGCTAATATCTGGTATCCAGAATAACTAACTTAAAGATAACAATACGTAATGCATTAACCATCGTTACCCTCCTATTATGTTGTTTTGAAAATTTGTTCTTTTTTGTTTTGGTTTTTTCTTCTCTTAAAAAAAAAAAAATGTTCACTTGAGAGCAGCCTGCACAAAGGCAGGTGTGGACCGCCTCCCTCCTGCCCTGACACTCTTCTCTACCGTCACCCTGTCCACTATGGGCTTCCCTTGGTAGGGGGAGAGTCAGGGCAGTCGGTGAACATGGGTATGCTCGTCTCAACGCACCTCCAAATCCTGTCCACTCCCCTCTGAAGTCTCTTTCCTTACCCCAGCCCTCATCTCATTGCCCCATCCTAGGTGGTTTGGATATCTGATCTGGCTTCTTTACTCACTTCCCTTCTAACCTATTCTCTATTTCCAGTGAACTGCTGCAAGGGTCTTTTATGGCAGGTCTTTTCGGGATAATCAGACACATTCCATTTGCCTCCTTCTGAGTTTCTGATGCTCCTCACCCTTCATTGGTCTCTGCAGCCACCAAATAATCTTTTCTACCTGTAGATCTGATAACTCACCCTCTACTTAATATTCTTTGGTGGCTTCCAATGCCTTTTGAAGAAAAACTACAGCCATAAGGTGATTCTTTATTTGTTCCTTACCCACACATCCAGCCTCCTCTTGCCACTTCCCCACAAGGAACGCCAAAAGTTTTCTCCTTCTCTGAAAATAGAGCTTGCTCTCCCATGTCCAGGCCACTCCCCATAAGAAAGGGCCTCTCTGTGGCCCACCCTGATTGAGTCTCCCTACAAACTCCCTTTGTCAGGTCCAACTCAGTTTGAAGATTATTTTCTCTCAGAGGAGCTGTCTCACAGCCCAAGGCTCAGGGGCCTCACTCATGTTTCTACCATACTGTGACCAGCTGCCCACCTTCTAATGTCTTCTGGTCTTCGCACTCTCACTGTCTAGCATCCCATCACCCAGTGTACAATAAGTGCTCAGCAAATTCTTATTGAACTACATATCTGACCCAGGCCAGGATTATCTAGCTTTAGTGGTAGAACACTTTTTCTCTAATCTCAGCCTCAGTCTTTCCTCAGGTCCAGGTGGCAGGTGAGGGCAAAGCCAATCACCTGTGATTATGCTGGCATTCATTATATGTCCTTTAAAGGACAAAGCGGGCCGGTGAGATGGCTCAGCGGCGTAAGCGCCTGCCTTGCAAGCGCGAGGGCCCGAGTTCAACTCCCGGATCCCACATACGAAAAAGGGGCCGGTGATATCGCTCAGCGGCACGGGTGCCTGTTGGCGCGCGAGGTCCTGAGGTCGACCCCCCGGTACCCACAAAAAAAAAATAAATAAATAAAGGACAAAGCAAGGTCACAGGACAGAAGGGCTCCCCAGTGGCTGCCCAGGTCCAGAGTTTTGCCCTGGACCACATACAAAAGCACCCTAGGTCCTTTTGGAACCACCAAACCAAGGGAGGACCAGGAGAGGGTGAAAAGCTCACCTTCTTGTGTCATGTGCCCACTCTAAGCTTAGCTCCTTCTGTTCCATACGTAGGTCCCAGATTACCTTGTTCTAGGAGACCCACGGGAAAGGCCCAGCTGTTCTCTAGAAGTGTCATTGTGACAATTAAGTGAAAAGGCAGAGGAGGGGCAACGTGGTGGCCTTCTACCAGCATGGGCCTTACGTTAACCAAATGCTGAGTGACCAAGGACCCAAAGGCTTCAACTGTTCTTCCTCTCTCCAAGAGTACAGGCCATTGCCACTGAGGCACAAAGAGTCTAGAAGGGGTGCAAAGAGGAGAGGACAGGAAGCTAGCGAGCATGAGTACCCACATCACACTCCACACTACCATCTGAGGTGGGCGTCCTGTCTCCAGCTCTGCAAATAAAGACAGACTAAGAAGGCTTTCCACTTGTCCAAGGCCTACAGACTCAAAAA
Source organism: Erethizon dorsatum (assembly GCA_028451465.1). NCBI lineage: Eukaryota > Metazoa > Chordata > Mammalia > Rodentia > Erethizontidae > Erethizon > Erethizon dorsatum. The sequence continues at coordinate 28,726,036 of CM051830.1, forward strand.
CCCACTTTCCTCTCCCCATCTCACCAGAGTTAGGGCATTACATCTGAATTGTGCTCTTGGCTCCCATTACAGCCTTCCCCTTGAGAGAACGTGGCAGAAAGTTTTGTCTTCGAGTTAAATAGCATTCTCTCTAATCCACAGCAGTCAGCCAGCATACTAGGCTCAGTGCTTATTACAGGATGATGCTATCAGCAAATGTACTGAGTTTATTGTGTGCTCAATATCTAGTTTAGTGCTCTCAACAACCCTGTGAGAAAGTAAGAAGGTATTTATCTCTAAACCTGTTTTCATCACCCGTAAAACAGAGAGATACATAACCATGCCCTAGTGGTTAGTTAATTAACAGTGAATTTGGGATCTGAACCCAGGATTTGAGCCGCTCAGCTAGTCTTAAGAGGGCTCGGGCCAGAACAGAAAGCATTCTATGGTTTCCCAACCAAGACATAGGGCCTGGGAGGAGGGATCCAGTGGACAAAAAGAAAGGCAATGCCTAGGAGATGCCTCTGCCTGAGTCTCTTTATGCCTTGATTCTCCCTGCCCTATAAAATGGAATAGGGCATCTTCTTACTTGCCCTGGCCTCAAAGGGAGGTGGAGTAGAGGCTTGGGCCAGTCAGATGCTGAGAAAGTCTTGAACAAGGAATGTTTCTCAGGACTATCAATATCAATACCTTAGTGAGCTATAATGACAGATATTCTGGTTCAATAGTTATCACTGAGGACCATGCCATTCTTCATTCTAGTATGTTAAATATAATTTATAGGAGGCCACTGGGTTAGACTGAGCTCCTGCACTAGGCCCAAAAGACCAAACCAAAATAGAGTCACTCACGTTGAAGTTCCATGTCACCAAGCTGAAACTAAGTTGTAATCTGACCTTCCAAGAAATCGAGAGAATAAACAAATCTCTAAATAGGACAGTTTTAGCTGACATGATAAAGAAGCCTCCTCTGTTTTAATGTTTACAAGGAAAATAACTTCAAAATGACTAATCCACTTTGGTTCTCTTTTTCTGCAGTCTTCAGCCCTTCTCTGTCTATAAAGCCACGCTCTTCTGCTCAGCTCAGAATACTCACTCTACTGCACAGAATGAGATGTTAACCGATTCTAGAATCATAAATAAAAGTCAATTAAGATCTTTAAACTCTGCCTTATCCGAGGGTCCCTCTGGTGAAGCAAAGCTGTACTGAAGTGCTTTGCTGTCTGGGTGCCAGAGCTTTCTGAAGTGCCCAGAGACTTAATACTCTTAAAGAGAAAAATTCCTGGTGTTTACTGCCTTGGGCAGAGTAACTTTCCATTAACAACGGAGTAAGTGGGAAATGAAGAGGGAAAAATGAGGAACAAGAAAAGCCAGTGATTGTGGAGTGATGGGTGAGGGGGCGCCCTGTGGTGGGAATTCTGCTGGCACCCACGTGCACTTCTTCTGGAGTCACAAGTGGTGTCCCCTCCCCTATTGACAAGAGCAGGAAAGACACGGGATCCGGAGTCAGACTTGCTCATTGCCACAACTCCACACATCTCCTTTCTGGGACTCACCTTCCTCCTGAGTCAAAAGAACACCAGGACAGATAGTCTCAACTGCCCTTTCTACCTCTGACAACAATTCAGGCACTGGATGGCAAACAACTCTTGACAAGAAAATGGCTAGAAAGCCCCGAGTGTTAAGCAAGCCTGGGTCTTCATTAAGGCAGAGGCACAGACTTACCCAAACCACCAAGAGCTAGTGAAATCTAGTGGTCCAGTGACTAGACCCCGCCTGTTCTCAGCACCCAGCTCCCCATCCACGTCTCCAGGCATCCTCCTGACACAGCAGCTTACACCATACCCAGCTAGTCAACACTACACCGTCACCACCACATCCCTTCCCTCCTCCCTTTTGAAGGCTTCTGGGAAGTGAGGTCACAGGATGGACAAAATGCCTCTGTACCCCTCACGTGTGGCTGACACCCCAGGTCTGAGTCAAGAGGAGCCACAACACCAGCAGAAGATTCTGTTGCTCACATTCTCACTTGGGATCCTGTGAAACTCAGGCTGCCATGAATATTCAGTGGGCTCCTGCCCTGTGCCAGGCTCTGTACAAGGCATCACAGGGCTAAAAGTAGAGGGCGTCCTATGTGCCCTGAAAGGAAAGGCAGGCAAAATCGATAATGTTCACTGTCACTCAGAAGACATACATGCCTACAAATCTTATCTCCATGGCTCTGCACATGCTGTTTTCCTACCTAAAATACACACCCCCCTCCACCCACCTCTTTTCCTGCCCAGGCTTTAAAGAGTTAGAAAGAGCTGGAGAAAAGAACCTCCACCAGCCCCTGTGTAATCCTGGGCAAGTTACTTGTCTGCGAAAGCAAAAGAAGATATTGCCAGGATGGTGGTACACGCCTGTAATATCAGCTACTTGGGAGGCTGAGGCAAGAAGATCACAAGTTTGAGGCCAGGCTGGGTAATTTAGCAAGACCCAGTCTCAAAAGAGAAAGATAAAAAGGGCTGTGGATATACCACAGTGGTACAGCACCCCTGGGTTCTACCCACGTACTACCAAAAAAAAAAAAAAAAAAAAAAAAAAAAAAGACAACACTCTGCTTCCTGGTTCAAAATTTGAGTACTCACTGTAACATGCAGGATATGTTGCTCTTGCCAGTGGCTGACAGGAGCCACCCAATCTCGAAATTGAACCTCCATAACCATAAGTTCTCTTTCCCTCTCTTTACTTCATTTAAAAAAAAAAAAAGGAAGAAGAAGAAGAAGACCTATGGCTTGGTCATTTTCTTAGGTAAAGATTATATATAATAATGGCATATAAAGGATCTTAGCAAAGTGCAGGTTGGGTCAGTATCTGCATGTGTAACTCATAGGAAAATTCTGTGTTGCAATAGGCCAAATGTGAGTCAGCTGGAAGTTAATTATTCTGCACTCTCGAGATAGAAAATCTAGAATGAGTCTATCTGCAATCATTAAAGACCTCTTACAGTCTCCAAGTGGAAACAAATTGAGGGAATTTTATGATATTCGGGCTTGCCACGTCCCCTGAGATTGCCTCTCTTTAGTGTTCTAGTTCCATGATCCTCATTCTCCCTCCCTCCTCCCTTGACTTGATGTGTTGACACCACTAAAATAGTGTGAAGGGCTGCTCAGAGATGCTCATGCAGGTGACAAGACCAGAGGCATACAGGCAAGTGTAAATCAGAAGTAAAAAGATTTATAAATTCACTTTCCAGGGCCATAAGGCTAAAAGACACACACATCGTTTAATCTAGCTACTTCAGTAATCAATTAGATAGCTTTTTGGGGAGAAAGGGAGGCTGAGTTTGAAAACATCTATACGTGCATTTATTCTACTATAATTTATCAAGAAATACCAACAGCACAGATGAGAAATAATGGCTCTAGTTCTCCTTTCTCTAGAAAGATCTCTTCTCTAAGATGCCCACAGTTCTCATTCAGTGGCCATTTCAGGTCAGGATCCATCTCCGCTAGTGCCCTAGCACCATCATCAGGAAGTGGCCCTATTCAGGGACAGCAAATCGGAAACAAATCACCATCATTGTGCCACGCCCTCCGCAATACCCACTTACTTCCTGGGTTAAGCAGATATGTGATACTACAGGGATCTTTAAACTGTAGAAATGAAGCTGTGAGGGCCGGTGAGATACCTCAGCGGCATAAGCGCCTGCCTGGCAAGCGCGAGGTCCTGAGTTCGACCCCCGGTACCCACAAAAAAAAGGAAAAAAAAAAGAAATTAAGCTGTGAGACAATATAGGTCTGATATACAGAGCTCAGTAAATATTAATTACCATTATCACCATATTTCTTCAGCTCTAACTTTTCAGCTTTGAAACATTTTAACATGTTTGTACTACAGCACACCTTAAAAATCTTTATACATGTAATGGTTTTCTTAGCCTGCTATCCCTCTGTTATGAAATGGATGGTGGGTCTCACAATTAATAGTGTCCTGGAATCAAGGAAATGTGGTCTTGGCCAGTGAATGGAACAAGAAACAAAGGAAAAAACATAAAGCTGCCTTCGGTCAGGTCTCTGACCCTTAACCTAAGGGTCTGAAAGGGCCCATGGCCAAGGGGAACAGAGAGAAGGACGTGGCCCTAAGGAGCCGGGGGCAGCAGGTCAGGGGTGCCTGGAAGGGAGACAGGAAAACTGGCCAGAGAAGGCACCCACCTCGAAGATATGCGTTAGGAAATCTATGAGGGGGCTATGTCAACTAGTCAAAGCGGGGGAGAAAGGTGGTCAGGGCGGCAGAGTGAGTGAGGGTCAGTTCCCTTTGCTCCCCAGCACTGATCCCCAGCATTCGGGGAGTTCGGCAGGAAGACGACACGGGTCCCCGGGCAAGAGGAAGGGACTGTTACAGGCTGGACTGGAGAAAGCCTTAAGATATCAGAAAAGCCAGAGGGGGCAAAAAGGCAACTTGCTTACAAAGGTTAGGGCGAGTAGAGGTCTGGGGGCGCAGGCCCCGGGTAGAGCCAAGAGGAAAACGAAAACAGACTTGAGGGATGCGAAGGTGGGGCGTGCGTCGGGCGGAAGGGATGGGAAAGCGGGAAGGGCGCCCGGGACAGGTGGAGGGGCCCGCCGGGTGGGCGCGGGGCAGTCCCGGCTTCTCACCCTTGACGTCGTTGGCCAGCGCCTTCCATGTCGGGGCGAAGGCGATGCAGTGGCCGCACCAGGAGGCGAAGAACTCCACGGCCCAGGCGCTGCGGGAGTTGAGCACGGCGCCGCGCACCGTGTCCGCCTGCAGCAGCGTCACGGGGTCGGCGGACGAGTACAGCGCCCCGAGCCGGGCCGCGCCAACGCCGGGCACCGCGAGCAGCAGCGGCAGGAGCAGCAGGAGCAGCGGCGGCGGCGGCCCCGACTGGCGGCCGCACCTCGTCATCCTTCGCAGCCGCGCGCGCCGCCGCACACAAGCTCGTTACCAGCCGAAGCCCGCCGGCCCGCCGCACCTCGGACTTCCCTCCGCCCGTGAGGAGGAGCCAGGCGGCCCCGCCCCGGGCCCGGTGACGTCTCGCGCGCCGCCCCGTCCGGTTGGCCTCGGCCCGGAGCTGGCGGGCGCCCCCTTGGCGGTCCGCCGAGGCCTGGAACTGCGAGAGCTGGAACCAGGCGAGGAGAGTAAGCACCGCCCCGTCCCGGGAGCCCCACCCACCCGGACGAAAGGCGTGGTGCCCGCCGACCCGGGGCGCTGGGAAGGGGGCGATCGGGGAGGTGGTTTGGCCTCTCGCGGCCCCCGTATGCGACGAAAGCCGAGGCCATTGGAAAGCGTGACTACGATTTATACCGTTGGGGGAAGGTTCCGGGGTCCTACCGTGCAGTGTGACGTTGCGAATTTGAATTCCGTGGGAAAGAAGAGGGCACAGGGGAGTTCAGTCCTCGAGTCGGTGACCGCCACGTTGCCACAGGGATCAGATGCATCCACCCGTTTTGAGGCTCGTGACTGAGTCATTATTTGAGGATTTCCTAGCACGGATAAGAAGCCACCTCCCCAGGATGGGCTGGGCTGGGTTGCCGCGGAATCAGGGTTTCTTTAGCGACCTTGCCTGGTCACCTCCTATAGGTAGGGCGATTCCTCCAGCCTGAGTGCCAGCAGCCCGCGCCGCCCACGTCTAACTTTTCAGCCCACTAACACTTTTCCTTGCTCAGACGTTCCTCTCACAAGGAACCTGATCAACTAATCATGTGCTCCTAAGTTCGAGAAGGCATTAATGGATTTTCCATGGTCACCTTGTGTAGCTCCAATGTATTGTGGGTTGTTTTAAGAGGTTTCTCCAGAGAGCTGTCCAAGTGATCTTTTTTCCTTTGTGTCTACTGGGTTAGCCCTCGTCACCTGTAAAACTCTCGGAGGCTAAGAATAGGTGGTGAACAAAGACTCTAGGACTGGAACCTGCCTTATAGTAGTGATAAGCAGATGATACATAAGTAAATGTAGAGCCAACGATGACAAAAGCAGTGGAGAAGTAACAGCGTAAGAATAGAGTGATCTGGGCCGGTGAGATGGCTCAGCGGCGTAAGCGCCTGCCTTGCAAGCACGAGGGCCCGAGTTCGACTCCTGGATCCCACATACGAAAAAGGGGCGGGTGATATCGCTCAGCGGCACGGGCGCCTGCTGGCGCACGAGGTCCTGAGGTCGACCCCCCGTACCCACAAAAAAAAAAAAAAAAAAAAAGAATAGAGTGATCTAGGGAGTCCTATTTTAGACAAGGGTGGTCAGGGACAGGCCCACCCTCAATATTTACAGGGACTGAGTCAGCAGTACAAATGAAGGCCCAGATAGCATATGTTTACGTATTTTAAAACTATTAACCAAATTAAACTATTACATAAAATCCCTACCCTTTTATCTTTACCTTCATAATAACCTGGAAGGCTAAATTTAAGTTTAGAATTTTTGGGCTGTTCTGAGATATGTACTGGAATGTGGCAGCGTTGGGAGAAACTGATTCCTGACCCTCAACCTTCCTCCTCCTCATTGCTCCAAGCTCTGTTCCATACTTCAGGGGCCTTGTGTGCAGACATCCTGTAACATCCCTGTTTACTGAGCTTTGCCCCCACCACCTACAAATAGCCTCCCCTTGGCCACTCCTTGGTTCCTCAAGAGGGCAGACCTTGGGGAGAAGGCCAGTGCAGGCTGTTGCCCTGATGCTGGCCTCTTGCTCCGGAGAGTAGTGAGATCTAGCATTTCAGGTGCCCACAGGATGATCTAAGAAGGAATGAGGGACAGGAGCTTTGGGTGGGCACGTACCATTGGTCCATGGGCTCCTTGCATTGTGAAAAAGGGCCTGGGTAGGATAGGAGAGCCCCAGTGTTAGGGCTCATCTTGCCCCAATTTTAAGGCAGTGTAATGATGCAGTATTTGAGCAAAAGACTCAAATGAATCATAGGAGGGAAACTCTAGGCAGTGTGGGATAAGAGCATGCTAAGCAGAGGTCCTGCAGTCTGACTTCTGCTTTTTCGTATGTTTGTATTCTCTGCCCCAATTTTAGTTGCTAAGTACTCCTCCCTGGGATTTGGTTCCTACTGTGCAGCTTCTGCTGCCCCACTTCACTCACTCCTAGCAGCCACTGGGGCCAGGCCATAAGAATGTCATAAGAATGGATGGTTCTAGTAATTTTGGGTTCTAAGGGTTGGAAATATTCCAGGAGTTGGAAGTACTGTAGCAGCTGGATCAGATGCCGGTAAAATTGCCTTCAGACGTCTCTATTGTTAAACAGTGCTATAGTTACTTTCCCCAGGGGCCTGGGAATTAAGGAGGCATTGTTTACTGAACAGGCTGAGTGCCCAGGAAAGACACCCCAGATAAGTACACAAAGATTTGCTTGTTCACATATCTCTTTCAGCTGCATCAGAAAAGGAAAAGAATACAGTAGAGAAAATTCCTTGGCAGAAGGGCCAAAGAAGATTAGGACTAACCGTGAAGTCTGAAGGCTTTCAATACCTCATCAGAACAGAGATTTAAGTTTTTAAAGTCTTAGAAGCCTTTATCAGTCTTGAAAGGAAGTTTAAACAGATAAGAGCAAGCCGAAGAGTACCCTAGATTATCATCCACTTTCTATAGTGTATGGGGCTTCTTAGGAACTCCAGGCCACAATTTGAAAACCATTGGTTTAGAATTAGCAGAAAACGTTAAGAATCACAGCCTGTCCTGATTACTCTTCCTGTCACTTCCTGGGATGAAAATGTGATAGAAAAGGAAATCTACTCAGAAATGAGGTATAGAGAGGGGGTAGATTGCCAAGGAAAGCACTGAGATTGGGAGGAGGAACTTAGAATTTTCTGCCCAGGCCCCCTTTTCTCCCTTCCTATCCACAGGTCATAGGAAAATAGGCCAGCATGACTCAGATGAGAGAATAACAGCATTTGCCAACACTTCGCACTGCCACTCTAAGCACTACAGATGTTACTGATGCAGTCCCTTAGCCAACTCTGTGAGGCTGATACTGTCCCACCTTACAGAAGAAGAGAATGAGGTAGAAGTTTGTTGACTTTCCCACGTGTGAATCAGTTATGTGTTATACATGAGTAAAAGAGAGGGAATTCGGGAATCTGCCACCCCAAAATGAGACAGATGGTGAGAGGAATGCAGCTTATACACAAATACAGATAATTATGGTGAGCAACAGAGGAGTATTTGGTAAAACATGTCACCTGATAGCAGAGCATTAGGTGACTTTCCACTTACTCATTTGCACCAAGAACCAGACAGGCTGTGTGCAGCTGGAGACAAGTGGTAGTGACAGAAAAGGCACCTGTGCTTTCTTTGTTCCTTCAGAACTCACCTCTGAGTCTTCCAAATGAACTTTGTATTAGTCCCTTTTCTGTTGCTAATAACAGTACCACAGACTGGGTAAGTTATAAAGAAAAGGGGTTTATTTTGACCAGTGCTGCCAGGCTCAGGGCACATGCCTGTAATCCCAGCTACTTGAGAGGCCAAGGCAGGCAGATTGTAAGTTTGAAGCCAGCCAGGGCAATTTAGCAAGACCCTGTCTCAAAAAGGGCTGAAGATATAGCTGTTGTACTCAATGAATGAGACTACAAAGGGAGGATGTCCAAAAATAAAAATTGAGCTCTTTATTTTAGCTGGTACCCAGCAGCGTCCTCTATGCCAGAACAAAGAGGAGCCCCGGGGGCAGGTAGAGTGTAGTTTTTATAGTAGCAAGCAGTTGTACAGAAGCCAATAGCGATGGTTAATAAAGTAATTTTACAAACTTATTGGTTAGGCTTTTAGGCGCGGGGTATTTGGCATTATTTCATTGGGCAAAAGGAACATCTTATTATGGGTTGCCAGAGGCAGGAAGGTGCATTTCGTCACTATGGGGGAATCTCAACTTAAACAGAAAGGAATTTATCTAGCCTAAACAAAGGAGAGGCTTATCTAATGGTATTTGGCGGGAAGCAGGAGCCGGACAGGCGAAATGGTGATTTGTTCATAAGATGGCATTAGCCTTGTCAGGTTACAACAATAGCTAGTGGTAGAGCACTTGCCTAGCACGTGTGAGGCCTTGGGTTCAGTCCCCAGTACTATAAAAATAAAAGTGTGTGTGTGGGAGAAGGGATATTTTGGCTTGTGGCTCGGGATTTAACATCCAGGGGCCACATCTGGTGATGGCCTTGATGGCACAGTCCTGATCTCATGCAAGGAATCATGGCAGGAAGGAGACAGGGAGTACACAGGGAGCATGCTCATTTGGTCTCTTGCCCTCTCCTTATAAAGCCACCAGGATTCATCCTGGGGGCTCCACCCTAATACTTTACCTAATATAAATAACCTGCAATAGGCCCCACCTGTAAACACCATGGTCAGATTAAGTTTCCACCCTCTTAAGACACAGTGGGGGTTACATTTCAACACACGGAACTTCGGGGTACATACTCAAACCATATCCAAACCATAGAACTTTCCACAGCTAGGAGAAATCCTAGTTAGAATCTTAATTTTGAAAGAAGAGAAGTAGTATCATATATGGCCAGGACGAGGAGGCACATTCAAAGGGCTTACTCAGAGGAATATAATGGAAGGGGTATTTACAGAGGCGTGTGCAGGGTAAAGGGAACTAACCTAGGGACTAGTGATAGCAAAGTCCTTCAAGCTCTTCTAGAGCAGAGGAAAGAATGGAAGGGCACTCTGATGAAAATGAGTGAGAACTGGAGTTGAGCAAGAGGGGGGGCCACCCAACTGGAGTTGTAACCACAAAATGCTACCTCTACCTGAAACACAGGGGAGCAGGGAGGAAAGCAGGAAGGCACTGAGAGGTATAACTTCCAGCTCTTTCTTCTCCATTCCTCTGATCTTTTGCCAGTTCTTCCACTGGCCAAGCCCAATTAAAGCCAGAGAGAGTGCTCTGATTATATAGTTCAAAAAATTTAAAAAAGCTGGTTAGAGGAGGGTGGAGGATGGAGAATGGAGAATACAGTCACTAGTACAGTCTCTAAACTTGGGCCCCTTGAGACCCTAGAAACCAGAATGGAAAATATAAGCTGGGCATGCTGATACATGGCTGTAATCCCAGCACTCTGGGCAGATGAGGTAGGAGGATTGTAACTTTGAGCCCAGCCAGGGCAACTTAGCAAAACCCTGCTCCCCCTCTCCCCTCCCAAAAAAATTAAAAAGGGGATGAGACTGTAGCTCAGCGTAAAGGTCCTGGGTTCAATCTCCATATCTCAAACAAACACAAAAGGAAAATACAGACCTTCCTGAACATCCTCCTGTGAGTCTCCTGGGGAAGAGTAAGGGGCTAGAAATCTGCTCAGCCACCAGAGATAGCAGGGCAGCAGAAGAAGGCAACCGAGCAATGCCTTGAGGTTCTCATGCTTTCCTGTTTGCAGTCCAGTTGCCTTCTTCTGTATGGGTAGAGGAAGCTGAGGCCCAGCAGAGTGGAAGGACTTGCTCAAGGCCACACAGCAAGGTAATGACAGCCCGTTTTTGTCAGGCTTACAGAGTCATTGAAATATTGAGAAGGAGACACCTGTGAAAGGGACATTTGGGACAGAGCTCCATGTTCACACTGAGGTTTCCCTGGTCCTCAGGTCACCCGATGAGAGGTCAAAGGGAACAAGTGTCCACCCCCAACACACACACGCAAGAGAACCAGTTAGAGTGGACTGAAGGTGCAAGGCTGTAAGTTCAGAGCTTTGTTGTCTGGGCTCTCTGGCCAATCTCAGGGGTCCGGCTTTTTGGGAACCTGGAAGTCACCAAATAAAGCCTGAAGTCAAAATCAAAAAAGGCCACACTGGGCCGGTGAGATGGCTCAGCGGCTTAAGCGCCTGCCCGGCAAGCGCGAGGGCCCGAGTTCGACTCCCGGAACCCACATACGAAAAAGGGGCCGGTGATATCACTCAGCGGCACGGGCGCCTGCTGGCGCCGGAGGTCCTGAGGTCGACCCCCCGGTACTCACAAAAAAAAAAAAAAAAAAAAAAAAGGGCCACACTGCTGAGTTGCTGAGGCGGAGAGTGCCCAGTCTTCCTCATAGAAGACTTCTGGGGACCTTTCCAACTTTGTGATACTGTGAAATTTATTTGGGTGAACTTTAGGCTTCTGGAGTAAATGTTCTCATTTAGAATATTTGCTGCATGACTTAGGATGTATACCACATTTCTTATGTAACAGTAAAAACATGCAGCTATAATCAAAGTATGTCAGTATTTCTCTGAAAGGACAGAATTTGTAAGCATTTTTTCCATAACAAGAAATTCTTAGAAGCGGCCTGCACCCATGTTTATAGCAGCACAGTTTGTAATAGCCAGATCTTGGAACAGCCTAAACTCTCAACTGGTAAATGGTTCACGTTTTTTTGTTTTTGTTTTTTTGGAACCAGGGATCGAACTCAGGACCTCACACTTGCCAGGCAGGTGCCATGCTGCTGAGCTATACTCCCGGCTCTTCAACTGGTAAATGGATAAAGAAGATGTGGTTTTTCTATACAATGGAGTACTACTCTGCCATAAAGAAGGATAAGCTTGAGACATTTCTAGGTAAATGGATGCACCCTGAGACCATACTCTTAACTGAAATGAATCAGACACACGTGTGTAAATACTGCATTGTTTCTCTGGTGTGAGGAACCAAAAGTGTGAGTAAGGACCAAACTGTATAATAGGTGTTGCAAAATAGGAAGAAAATGTTCAAATGAGGAGGGGAACAAGGGAGAGAGGAGAGGGAAAGGAAAGAAGGGAAAAATTAAAAAATGAGAAAAGAAGAAAAAAATGGAAACAAAGCTTTTGTAAATGGGGAGGGGAGGAGGAGTTCAAGGGAGGGGAGGGGAATGGGAAAAAAGAAGTTATATCATGTACAGGTACAAATTCTCTATGATGAATGTGATCATTATATATACCTAAAATGTACCAATAAAAATCATAAAAAAAGATTAAACAAAAAAATCAATTTACGATATATGTGTGGATCTGTTTCTTTACCACTGATTCTGTCTCATTAACATAGTTTGTGTGTGTGTGTGTGTGTGTGTGTTGGTATTCTTATACCAATATCATAATTACTGGTCTTAATTACTGGAACTATATAGTAATTCTTTTTAAATTGAGATAAAATAAATTCATGTGAAATAAATTCATGTGAAAATGTGCTGTGAAATTCACCCTTTTAAAGTATACCTTATCAAATGGTTCATGATCCATGGTTCTTAGTGTATTCCCAAAGTTATACAACCAACCAGTATCTCATTCCCCATCTTCATGACCCCTAAAGGAAGCCCCATAGCCATTAGCAATCATCCCCCATTGCCCTTTTGTCCAGCCCTTGGAAACCACTGATCTAATTTCTCTATTTTTTTTGAGACAGGATCTGTGCAGTGCTATGGTAGATATTTGGTCCAGACCTGTAAGCTGGAGCCAGTGTGGCAGATGTAGCTATAAAAGAAGCAAGAGAACTTCAGGTGGAGATAAAAACCCTGGAGGAACAGGATCTGAGCCTTTTGGTCAACTGAAGGGGCTCCCTGCAGATTGGAGATTTGTCTAAATAAAGGCATGTAGTAAGCAGGCAGGACTCTTGATTGCACTCAACAAGAACAAATATGAACTAGCTAAAGCAAGAAAGGGAAATTGATTACCTCAAAGAACCAAATCAAAGGTAGGGGAAAGTTACACCCAGACTCACAGGCATGATGACATCATCTTTCTGCACTTCTAGTCTCTGTACATTGGCTTTGCTCTGTCAGCCTGGCTGCCTCCAAAAGGCTAGAACTGGTTGCATGTTGTCATCTTTGAGGTCAGAGAGAAAAGACAGAACTTCTCTCCTGAATCCAGCTAGGAAACTATTGAGGGAAACTCTGGCAAGTCTTGGGTTATCTGTCTATCCCTAGGTCAATCACTTTAGTCAAAGAGATGGGATATCATGATGGCTCATTCCAGACAATGTGCCCATTTCATAGATAGCAGGGTGGGCACTGTAATTGACAACCCCAACCAGAACTACATGGTTGAGTTAGAGAAGGCACAATTTCCCATAAAAAAGGGAGTATTGTTACCAAAGGAAGAGGTCAGATGGGGTTGTGCAGACTGAAACAGATGATGGCCACCAACAGGAGGTACAAGGTTATAAGAATCAAATGGGAAAATGTGAAAGAGGTTAACACAGTGCCTAGGAAAGAAAATAACTAAATAGGAAAGGCTGAGATGCTTTCACTACCCATTTGAAGATTTTTCCAAGAATGTGCTAGAGATTCAAGTGTCTAGGCAAACTTGACTCAGCCATTTGGATGCAAAACGGAGGAGAAAAATATTTAAAGAAGAAAGTATATGTTGGAAGAATTCGCCTGGCTTACAATAGGCAAAATACTCAATTAATACTTGTAGAATGAATTGCCAAATGAAATATTGAGTATTTTATATTTTAGGTGGCCACATCAGCATCTAGAGGTCTCATTAAATAGCCTTACTCTCAGCAGACACCCCGGAGAATTCCTTGGGTTTCCACGCCCCCTTCTCTATTGAATCCACTTGCTTCGTGCTATTCCCACATTGCTTCAGCCCTGGCTTCCACCCCATTGCCCAGCCCGTTAAGGGGATGCTTCCTCTGGACAGATGGGCTTTCCAGGCTGTCTCCACCCAGCCATAACCATTCTTTCTTTCTGGTTCCAAGCTCTGTGGTTCAGTGGTTGGCCCTGCCTTGTTTGCAGTGGGGCACAGCAGCCTCTGGTTGAGTAGAGGAGTTAGAATGAGTTGTTTGCTACCGTATTTTCATAAAAACACGCAATGCCCTGTCAGCCCCTTGGTGAGGCCAAATTTTCCTAGTTGACCTTCAAGGTCTCCTCTTCCTAACTTTGTCTTATTCTCTGAAACAAAAGTTACCTCTCTCCTGCCCTATCTGGCAACTCGTTTATCTTATTAATCTTGTTTTAAAAGTAATAATAGTTGTATTGTCTCCTTTACCCATTTATTAATTGTGTGAGACCAGCTCTCTTTTCTACTTACTTGTCTTTATATGTCCTAGTAAATGCTCAGGATATTGGTGAGAAATTATTATAAAAGCTATGAATCATGAGCATCTTCTATATAATCAACTTTTATTTTATGGTGCTGGTACTGGAATACAGTGTAAACAGAGATGGGCTTACTGAGCAGCCAATGAAGACAGCTTTAGGCTCTCACTTGCATAGCTTGTGTGAGGGCTGGGGTTGTGGAATATTCTAGATATGGAGAGGAAGCATGGTTACCAGCAGGAGACATTTCTATGTATGTATTTCTGTGAAATTGCCTGAATTCCTTGAAATGGACCTAAATCTATTAAGATCTAGGAATATAGGAATATTTATACCTAATATATATATATTTATATAAAGTATATATATATATTATATAAAGTATATATATATACTTTTTTTTTTTAAACTCCTCTCCTATGAGAAAATTGCAGGCCCCACGAACCCCGAATCTGCCCCTGGTGGTAAATGCAAAAACATGGCCCCTGTTTTCAATGTTTACAGAAAGACGAGAAAGAGACACTGATCAAAGACTTGCATAAATAAATGTAGGATTGTGAAGTGTGAAAGGTACTGAAGTAGAACTATGGAGTCTCAATAGTGTTATAACAGAAAATAAGTCAGAGACACCTCCCTGGACTTAAAGCTGAGGCGAAGTAGGTAGCAAACAGGCAGGGGAGAGGGATTCCTAATGCTTCTGCCAGGTGGTCACTTCTCAAAGTTCTGTCTTCAACTCAGAGATCTGAAGTAGGTTTCCAGGACACAGAAAGGCAGACAGCCTGGCCTGGCCTGTCAGTCCACCTCAGTTCCTGCTTAAAACTTTCCAGTGACTTCTCACCCACTGAGAAAATCCTGGTTCTCTCCCATGGCCTGCGGGCACTGTCTGCCTCTCCAACCCCTCTCCCACTCCCACTTCTCTCTGTCTCACTGAGCCTGTGCTTACTCAGTGTCTTCAGACTGTCATTGGCCTTGATTTTGTGGACTCCCCTCCAATTTCTTATCAACTGTAGTTAAATATGCCATCTTTCAATCTTTTACTGTTTTTCTGAATAGCAGTGTTCAGAATTTTGTTCAGAATTTTGCTTTGGAAATTAAGTCTGAGTAACTCCTTTATTTTATAATTAGCTGTGATTTCTTAGCAATTATTGTACCTACTGAGAACTTACTACAAAGTGAGAAAGTCTAACCAACAAGTTGTGTTCAAATGTAATGCAGCTTTTATGCTTAATAAATGTAACGGGTAACGAAGACATCCCATTTAAATAGACATTTATTAATATTAATTTTGTGGGATCAATCTCTGCCCCTAGTCCCTTTGCAGATATTTACTTAAGGCCTAGAAATGCTTATTGGCCTGGGCACTCAGGCCACAGTGCCTAAAGGGTGAAACTGCTGGCTTGCGCCTCGAGCCTGTGTTCACCGTGTTCTTTCTGCTGTCGGAGGAGGGGTGTCCCAAAAGCTCATTCTTCTTTTTACTTACTGAGATTGTTTGCTAGGGCCGCTGTAACAAAGAACCGCAGACTGCATAGCTTAGATAACAGACTCCTACTACCATATCTCAGTTCTAGAGGCCAGAAGTCCAAGATTAAATTATCTTCCAGTTTCTTCCCTCTGAGTGCTGTGAGGGATCAGCTGTTTGAGGCCTCTGTCTCAGCCCAGGCTTTCTCCAGACCAGGCGTTCCTTGGCTTGTAGGGCTTGTAGATGACTCCTCCCTGTGCCTCACCTCTGTGCATGTCGTTCTCTGCATCTAAATCTTTCTGATAAAGGTACAGTCGTGGTGGGCTAGGGCCCACCCTAGTGACCTCATCTTAACTTGACTACCTCTGTAAAGACTGTATCTTCAAGTAAGATCTTGTTTTGAGGTACTGGGGGTTAGGATTTCAGCATCTTTTCAGGGGACACAGTTCACTCCATCATGCATTTATTTATTTGATTATAGTTTCTTCTCAGTTCAAATTATCTCTCCTGAGGGATATTTGTGACCAGCCTGTGTAGACTCCCTCCTTGCCTTCTGCATTATCACATCTTTTCCTTCACAATTCTGTTGTGCCAACAAACCTATATATATATTTTTTTTTTGTGGGTACCGGGGGGTCGACCTCAGGACCTCGCACGCCAACAGGCACCCGTGCCCCTGAGCCATCTCACCGGCCCAAACCTATATTTTTAACTGTAAACTTCTGATTCTACATTCAGATCTACTTCCTTTGGCACTGGTTTGAAAATTTTTGCTCTAGTTATCTTTATGATATTTCCTTTGACTCATGGATTATTTAAAGTGTATCATTTTATTTCCAAATCTTTAGGATTTTTCTAAATATCTGAATGTAATTGATTTCTAATTTAATTTTATAGAGATCATATTTTTTTAATTTTTTTTTAAAGACAACAAGTAAACATTCTTATGTATTAACAAACTCAAGCATTAGAGAATGTACAAATACCTTTTGGAGAAAAATATTACCCAGTATAAGATTAAGCCATGTAAAAGCTAGGTAAAAATAGAAGACTAAGGAATGGAATAGTCACAGTGAAATTGCATTTTCATACTAGGGAGACAATATGATGTTTACAAATGTGCATCCAGTTTATTTCGCTTGTGAGTATTTTCTCGAGCTGCATCCATTTACCTATAAAAGTTTCCAGTTTATCTTTCTTTATGGCTGAGTAGTACTCCATTGTGTAGAAATACCACATCTTTTTTATCCATTCCTCGGTTAATGGGCATTTGGGTTGTTTCCACGATCTAGCTATTACAAATTGTGCTGCTATAAACATGGGTGCACATATATCGCTGTGGTACGATGTTTTTAATTCTTCTGGGAAGATGCCCAGAAGGGGAATAGCTGGGTCAAATGGGACCTCCAATCCTAGTTTTTTTTGAGAAGTCTCCACATGGATTTCCACAGTGGCTGCACCAGTCGACACTCCCACCAACAGTGGAGAAGGGTTCCTTTTTCCCCACAGCCCCTCCAGCATTTGTTATTAGTTGACTTCTTGATAATAGCCATTCTTTCTGGGGTGAGATGGAATCTCAGTGTTGTTTTCATTTGCATAGAGATTATATTTTAAATTTTGTATAGTTTTAATCCTTCTTTTTTTGTGTGGGTACCAGGAGTCGACCTCAGGACCTCGCGCGCCAGCAGGCGCCCGTGCCGCTGAGCGATATCACCGGCCCCTTTTTCGTACGTGGATTCCGGGAGTCGAACCCGGGCCCTTGCGCTTGCCAGGCAGGCGCTTAAGCCGCTGAGCCATCTCACCGGCCCAATCCTTCTTAATTTCTTTTTTATTTTTAAGTACTTGGGATTGAACTCAAGCCCTCACACATGCTAAGCAAGTGCTCTACCACTGAGCTACATCCCCAGCCAAACCCTTTTAAAATTTTGAGATATGGTCTCACTAAGTTGCCCCAGCTGGCCTCAAACTTGTGATCCTCCTGCCTTATCCTCCCGAGTAGCTGGGATTAAAGGCATGTAACAACATGTTTGGCAATCCTTCTCAAATTCTTGAGGTTTGTTTTATGGTTCTGCACATGGTTTATCCTGGTGAAAATTCTACATTTTCTTTACAGAAATGTGCATTCTACAAGTTGTTGAGTGTCGAGTTCCAGAAATACCAGTTAAGGTCAAGGTATTGATAGTGTTGTTCAATTCTTTTTGTCTTTATTGACTTTTGACCTAGTTCTATCAATTGCTTAGAGAGAAAAATGTTTAAAATACCTTTCCATGATTGTGCAATTGTTTGTTTTATTCTTTTTTGACTTTTGCTTTATGTATTTCGAGGCTCCATTACTAAGAACATATGCATTTATGATTGTTATGGCTTCCTGATGATTGACTCCTTTATTATTATTATTTTGTGTGTGTGTGTGTGTGTGTGCGTGTGGGTACCGGGGGTCGAACTCAGGACCTTGCGCGCCAGCAGGCGCCCATGCCGCTGAGCGATATCACTGGCCCGACTCCTTTATTATTACTAGATATCCCTTTTTATCCTCGGTAATACTCTTTAACCTTGGATTCTGTTTTATCTATTATTATTATTATCATACCCACTGTATTCATCTCAATCTTATAATTTTTACATGTGTATCTTTTGCTATTCATTTCTCTGTCTCTCTCTCTCTGTCTGTCTCTGTCCGTCTCTGTCTGTCTCTGTCTCTCTCTGTCTCTCTCTCTGTCTCTCTCTCCCTTTTCTCTCTCTCTCCTATAGATTGAGCCTAACCCCTCCCGCATGCTAGGCAATTGCAGCCCAAAATTATATCTCTTGCGATGCATATGGTTGTGTCTTCTCTGTGTGCATGCTGGGGATTGAACCTAGGGCCTTGTGCATGCTGAGCACTTGTTCTGCAATGAGTCAGACCTCTAGCCCCATAGCATGCACTGTAATATTGATATGGTTGGCTTTATATCTATCATTTTATTATTTATTTTCTGTTTTTCTCCTCTGCTCTATTTACCTTTCCATTTTCTGTTTTCCTTTGGACTATGTGAATATTTTCTAGAATTCCATTTTAAGGAGTTATACCTCTGCAATTTTTAGTGGTTTCATTAGAACATTGGTTCTTAATGGGAAGGGCAAGGGACAGTTGGCAATGTCTAGAGATGTTTTTGAAGTGGACATAACCTGGAGAGAGTGGCACCACGGACACCTACTAGGTAGAATCCAGGATGCTGCTAAATATCCTTCGATGATCACAGTAGCTCCCCACACCAAAGAATTATCTGGCAAAAATAGTAGTAGTGCGGCTATAGAGACACTGACTTTTCACAATCTACTAAGAGTTAATATTATATTTCACATACACTGTTCTTGGTCCATTTATAGTTAATAATTGTATTTCACATAATGCATGGAAACTTTCCAAATGTGTAACTCCATCTGGTATTCCACTGTCATTTACACCAGGAATTGGCAGATATGATTAGCAAGCCAAACCCCGCCTTGTGCCTATACTTGCAAATAAAGTTTTATAAGGACACAGCCACACTTGGTCACTTATGTTTTGCCTGTGGCTGCTGTCATACCACAGTGACAGAACTGAGTACTTATGACAGAGATCCTGTGGTCCCTGAATTCAAAATATTTACCATCTTGTCCTTTATGGAAAAAGGTATCCATTTCCTGCTTTATAGTTGTTACGTATCAATTATATCTACTTATAAATCTCATAAGGGCCAGACATGGTCGCACACACCTGTGATCCCAGAACTTGGGAGGCTGAAGCAGGAGGATCACCCCAAGTTTGAGGCCAGCCTGGGCTACATACTTAGTTCAAGGCCAGCCTGAACTACATACTGAGACCCTTTCTCAAAAAAAAAAAAAAAAAAAAAACTCATAAGGGTTGTTAATTTTTTATTCAAATAGTCATACACAGTATATCTAAAGAAATTAAGAAAAAATACTCTTTTCTATTTATCTAGATACTAACCCCTTCTAGTGCTTTTCATGCCGTTCTGAAGATCTGAATGTCGATCTGCTAGTACTGCATTTTCCTTCAGCATGGAGAAAAACTATCATTTCTTATGGAGAATTTCTGCTGGTAGAGTTTTCTTAATTTTGTTTTATCTGAAAATGTCTTTATTTGCCCTTATTCTTTTTTTTTTTAAAGAGAAGAAAAAACAAAACAAATCAAAAAAAGAACAAATTTTCAAAACAACATAATATGAGGGTAACAATGGTCAATGCATTACGTATTATTATCTTTAAGTTAGTTATTCAGGATACCAGACATTAGCATTCAATTGTCCAAACATTATTGGCTCAAACCTTACTCTTCAATGAACTAAGTAAAATTAGTAGTGTATCTATCTTAACCATCTTATATATATATATACAATTTTTTTTCCCTTTCCCTTCTTTCTTTTCCCTATTCCAGTCTCTCTTTCCTATTGACCAGTTTCTTTTTGATTCACCGTGTCTATTGTACATTTTGGATCTTATTTACTCTTTCAGTTTCTCATACTAGAGAGACAATACGATGCTTACACATGTGCGTCCGGTTTATTTCACTTATGAGTATTTTCTCGAGTTGCATCCATTTACCTATAAAAGTCTCCAGTTTATCCTTCTTTATGGCTGAATAGTACTCCATTGTATAAAAATACCACATCTTTCTTATCCATTCCTCAGTTGATGGGCATTTGGGTTGTTTCCAAGATCTGGCTATTACAAATTGTGCTGCTATAAACATGGGTGCACATATATCACTGTGGTATGATGTTTTTAACTCTTCTGGGAAGATGCCCAGAAGGGGAATAGCTGGTTCAAATGGGACCTCCAACCCTAGTTTTTTCAGGAATCTCCACACTGACTTCCACAGTGGCTGTACCAGTCGACACTCCCACCAACAGTGAAGAAGGGTTCCTTTTTCCCCACAGCCCCTCCAGCATTTGTTATTAGTTGATTTCTTTATAGTAGCCATTCTTTCTGGGGTGAGATGGTATCTCAGTGTTGTTTTAATTTGCATCTCTCGAATGGCTAGTGATGTTGCACATTTTTTTGTATATTTATTTGCCATTAGTATTTCTTCATCCGAGAAATGTGTATTCATCTCAGATGCCCATTTTTGGAGTGGGTCTTTAAATTTGGGAGGTCTGATTTTTTTGAGTTCTTTATATGTTCTCGATAGTAATCCTTTGTCTGAGGAACAGCTGGCAAACATTTTTTCCCACGTTGTGGGTTGTCTTTTCACTCTGTTGGTGGTTTCTCTTGCTGTGCAAAAGCTTTTTAATAAGATGAGATCCCAGTTATTGATTCTTTGGGATAGTTCCCGTGCAGTTGAGTTTTTATTCATAAAGTCTTTGCCTACACCAATGTCTTCAAGGGATTTACCTATCCTACTTCCAGCAGATTTAATGTTTCTGTTTTAATATTTAGATCTCTGATCCATTTTGAATTTAGTTTAGTGCATGGTGAAAGATATGGGTCTAGTTTTAATCTTCGGCATGTGTAGAGCCAGTTTTTCCAGCACCATTTATTAAAGAGGCTATCTTTCTTCCAGTGAATGTGTTTGGCACCTTTGTCAAAGATAAGGTGTATTTGCCCTTATTCTTGAAGCATATTTTTACTAGCTATAGAATTGACTTTTTTCTTTTAGCACTTTAAAGATATTTTTATGACTACTAATGAGAAGGTAGCAGTCATTCATACCACTGTTCCCTGTGCATATGTTGTTTCTCTGCCACTGCTTTCTCTTTTTGCTTTTCAACAGTTTGACTATGATATTCCCAGGCGTGCTTTTCTTCATATTTATCATGCTTCAGAGTCACCGAGTATCTTCAGTCTGTGAATTCATGTGTTTCACCATGTTGTGGAAAGATTTAGCCATTATTCCTTCAAATATTTTTCTGTTTTATTTCCTTATTTTTTTCCTTCTAAAATTCCAATTGTAAGTATGTTAGGCACAGGTTCCACAGGTCTGTCTGATTTTTTTTTCAATTTTTTTCCACTTTATTCTTAGATTAATTTCTGTTGATCCATAATACAAGTTTGCTAATTTTTCCCTTCAGTCGTCTCTATTCTACTAAGCCCATTCCATAATTTTTAAATTTCAGATGTCATACCTTTTAGTTTATATAAGCACTATAATTTTTAGTTCTAAAATTTCTATTTAATTATTTTAAAATAATTTCTCTTTTTATTCAAGATTTCCTGCTTTTTCATTTATTTTTATTTATTTATTTATTTTTTTGTGTGGGTACCGGGGGGTCGACCTCAGGACCTCGCGCGCCAGCAGGCACCCATACCGCTGAGCGATATCACCGGCCCCTTTTTCGTATGTGGGATCCGGGAGTCGAACTCGGGCCCTCGCGCTTGCAAGGCAGGCGCTTACGCCGCTGAGCCATCTCACGGGCCCTGCTTTTTCATTTGTTGCAAGCGTACTTTCCCTTATGGAATTCAGCATAGGTGCACAGAAGCTTTAAAGCCGGGCCAGTGAGATGGCTCAGCGGCATAAGCGCCTGCCTTGCAAGCGCGAGGGCCCGAGTTCGACTCCCGGATCCCACATACGAAAAAGGGGCCGGTGATATCACTCAGCGGCACGGGCGCCTGTTGGCGCGCGAGGTCCTGAGGTCGACCCCCGGCACCCACAAAAAAAAAAAAAAAAAAGAGAAGCTTTAAAGCCCTATTTCCTGATTCCAGCATCTGAGTGATTTTGTGATTTCTTCGTACATCAAGTAATTTTGGACATTGTGAATATTATGTTGTGGAGATCGGGTTATCTTTCTACATGAGACTGATTTTTTTTTCATTTGGTTTGGTTTTGATTTTAGCAAACAATCAACTAAGCATGGTAAACACGCGCTACAGACACCATCTCTTCGGCGGCAGCCCCAAATTAGTTTACTTCCTCTACTCCAAATTGGGGTGGTTTAAATCTGCAGATGTGTGTGGTTCAGGAGCAGCTGAGATTTGGGCAGAGTTTATACACAAAATGTGGGACCTCCCCTCTCTGATTCTCCCTCTCCTGGGATTCTATCCTCATTGTTCATTGGCTTTAGGCTCCCTAAATTCTGTCCTTGGATCTTCAAGTCAGAAAATATTGCTGATTTTCTACCAGCATTTTAGCTGCTCTGCACACAGTGCCAACTATATCCTGCCCTCAAACTATTTGTCATAAAAATGGGATCTTTTATCACATGTTGTTTTGCTCTTCCAAGTGTTGACTCTCCTCCAGAGTCAATCTCCTGTGTCTACATACATTTTCAAATGTGATTTTTCCTTCCAGAGCTTATAGTTCTTGGGAGAAGATGAATCCTTTGGAACTTACTTGGTCATAGTGGAAACAGAAGTCCAGCTTTAAACATTTTAAAACTTATTTTTATATAAATAAGACTACAGCAGTAAACAGAGCTTAAAATCGAAAAGCGAAGAAATAATTTTTTTTATTTTGGTGTTTTTGAGACAAAGTCTCGCTGTGTAGTTCAGACTGGCTTTGAACTTACTCTGTAATCCAGGCTGGCCTGGAACTCACAGCAATTTTCCTGCCTCAGCTTCCGGAGTGCTGGGGTTACAGGTGTGTACCACCATGCCTAGCTATCAAAGAAATAATTTATCCACAATAATCTTTTTCTAATATTCCCTTCTATATCTTATTTTTATTTGTATTCACTTTTAACATTGTTATGGCAATAATATACATACAACTTTGTATTCTATTTGTGTAATACTATTACTAATGGTGTGCTGAAAAATGTTTAATAGCTTGAGCTCTGGGGATGGGACTGTTTTTGTTTCCCTGGTGTAAATATCCCAACCATGGCTGATTTCATGCTACTGACGTTACATCACTGCATGCAGAATTTGGAAGAATGCATGCACATAATTGGCTCTCTTAAGGCAGAGTAGGGTGGCTTCAGCACACCACTAATTATAGTGGCTGTATAATATTCCATCACCTGAGTGCATAACAAGTCACTCAGTTATTCCTAGATGTTGAATATTGTGATTGCTTTTGATGTTTCTTAGTCATAAAAACATGTGTATGTCTTAGTGCTTGTATG
Organism: Erethizon dorsatum; assembly: GCA_028451465.1. NCBI lineage: Eukaryota > Metazoa > Chordata > Mammalia > Rodentia > Erethizontidae > Erethizon > Erethizon dorsatum. The sequence goes on from CM051830.1 coordinate 28,749,469, forward strand.
TTCTTTCTTTAAAAATTCATTGGGTCAAGTATATTAAAATTTTTGTAGCTCATCATACTCATTGTACTTTCTAAAAGTATGGTGCCAACTTATTTTTTAAATTAGATTTTATTGGTACATTTTAGATATACATAATGATCCCATTCATCAAAGAGAATTTGTACCTGTACATGATATAACTTGTTTTTCCCCCATTCCCCTCCCCTCCCTTCAAGCCCTCCTCCCCTCCCCATTTACAAAGCTTTGTTTCCATGTTTTCCTCTTTTCTCTCTCTTTTTTTTTTTTTACTTTTCCTTTCTTTCCTTTCTCCCTCCCCTCTCCTTTGTTCCCCTATTTGAACATTTTCCTCCTATTTCAAATACATTTTGGTCCTTATTTACACTTTCAGTTTCTCACACCAGAGAAACAATGAGGTATTTATACATGTGTGTCTGATTTATTTCACTTAAGAGTATGGACTTAAGGTACATCCATTTTCCTAGAAATGTCTCAACTGTATCCTTCTTTATGGCACAGTAGTACTCCATTATATAAAAAAAACCACATTTTCTTTATCCATTCACCAGTTGATGGACGCTTAGGTTGTTTCCAAGATTTGGCTATTACAAACTGTGCCACTATAAATATAGGTGTACCTATCACTGTGGTATGATGCTTTTAATTCTTTTGGGAAGATACCTAGGCAGTGCCAACTTATATGACCATGGCCATATACATATGTACAAATATTTTTTGGAAAAGGTACCAACACCTTTTACCAAGGATCTCACTGTGACTATAAAGGAGTATTTTCAGTGCATTTGCTATCTTCTGATTTCTTTATTAAAGTTATAACATAAAACTTTACGACAGAGAAAACTTCTGGCTCAACATCCTGTTCCTCCCTAGCTCTTTTTGAGAACTTCAGCATTGAACAATGTAACAAATCTATAGAGCTACCACATAACCAGCTTCTCTGTGTAGAAGTACACAAGTGGATAAATAACAGAAGTGGAGTGTTTTAGGAAGGCACTTTGGAGGGAATGCCTGCTTGTTTCTCTTTATACCCTCTATCCAGTTTCTGTTCTCCTCACAGAATATTCCTGTGAGACTTAAAAGAATTCTATTCTACATTCATACCCAGCCCCGTATAGCTTTCTTTTGTCTTCTACTCCCCATATTAAGGGAAAAAATGGAATCACTTCATTGCTTTGGGGGACTGAGAGGAGGAGAGAAGGTATTTGCAGAGAACACAGTTTCTATTCCTGTTGTTATTTTCTTGGTCCTTTTTTGGTCTTCAGTGAACTCAGCATGGCCTCCAGCCAGAGTTTATTCACTTTCTATTGACCTCTGATTGGCAGGGGTCAATCGTGACATAGTCTCTGTCACTGTTAGACCGAGAAGCTGTCAGCCGCCCAGACAGACACCTTCCCCTACATGTCCTGCCAAGATCCCAAGCCCTGGTAAGCAAGCACTCAGTAAATACTGGCCCCTTCACCCTCTTCCCTCTCCTAGAAAGCAAGCAAGTGGAAGAAATCACGAGCTTGTCGTCTAACAGATCTGGCTGACGCCCAGGTCCTCAGCTGACCTGGGTCTGACCCTGGACAGAGAACTCCAGTTCTCTGATCCTTGCTTTCCACTGCGAGAATGCTACCTCTCTTTGATCACAGTGTGGCTTATTTATTGTAAAGTTGTTCTTCCCAAACCACCCACGCAACAAGGCCTAAACCACCAGAGCCTCTTTAAGTTTGAAGACTCATTGCCACCACTAGCATAGCCCCAGAGGACAGACATTCAGCCGGTGGCAGGAAGGGTCAGGCCCTCTATTTCCCCATCCTTCGTCTAGGCAGATGACAGCCGTACATGTTACGGCTAGAGGAGAGCCCTGTGGAGAGTAACCCCCAATACAGATTTGTGTTATCTTGGTTCCAGGTATGGGGAGAAGAAAGTCAAATTGGGAATTTCTCCAGCCTCTTGGTGATGAGGAGGTACAAGTTATTGCTTATGCTTTGGAAGGAAGTGATCTAAGAAGGCAGAGGCTGCTGCTACTTCTAGCTAGACAGACACCCCGCCCCTGTGCTCACCACCAAGGCTTCTGGGAATCTCCATTTTCCTTGACCAGGTGTTATGGGATGAACCCAATCCATAAACACGCATGATTCCCACTTGGACAGTGCTTGACAGTCCAAGAAGCACTTGGACTTGATGGAAGTAGTGAGCTAAACATGACTAAACAAAGGTGAAGAAACTCAGGTTATGTGATTAGTAAGTAATATCCTCCAGAGCCCAACTTGGACCCCAAACTACTCACAGTCCTAGCCATGAGGAGCAGAGAGAGAGAGAGAGAGAGAGAGAGAAGCCTGCTTCCTTCCTGGGGTAATGTTACTCCATTTCTGTCATCCAGCTGCTTCTCAAACACCAAGGTAAACCATTTCACAACTTTTCTCTCTCCCCAAACCTCCAACATGTTTCACTCTCTCTTGTCCTCTTACACAAGACCTCACTTCAATCAACTTGGTGACAATACAGAAGCTATGGGAACTCCTTTCCCTTTATCACACTACAAAGCACCTGGCACCTGTACTCATTCGCCATCTTTGTCTTCCTCCGGCCCCTTCTTCTCATCAAGGCTGACCCCTCCCATCTGTGTGCATTCTGGGTCCTAGCCCCCCTGTCATTCAAGGATTTGCTTCTGATCCCCCACCCCTATTCCCCACAAGATCAACTTCTTTAGCAAAGAACCATGCTCTATCTTCCACTAAAACATGCAAAGTGAAAGTCTTGGGTGAACTTACACCCCTCTCCAGGCACTGTTCCATCCCCTTCCTTCTCTTTACAACCACACTTTTCTTCAGAATTATCTCTGCTCACTGCTTCCACTTTCTCCCCTGCCCTTTACTTCTCCTTCCACTCCAGTCTGGTTTCTGACCTCATCACTGCACTGAAACTGCTGGTCACAGCAACCTCTGTGTTGCCCCATCCCATGGATACATCTGTTTTCCTCTTACTCAACTTCTCAGCAGTATGGGACACAGTTGAGAGTCCCTCCTTTTTTTTTTTTTTTTATATGCGATACCGGGAGTTGAACTCCCAGGCAGGCGCTTATGCTGCTGAGCTCACCGACCCAGCCTCTCCTTCTTGAAAGACTTTCTCCTTTGCTCTTTAGTTTAAACCACATATATTCATTGCTTATTGCTACAGTAGTAAATTGCCACAAATTTAATTGCTTAAATTGTGTGTAGTGGCACATCCTGTAATCTCAAGTATTTGCAAGACTGATGCAGGAGGATCACAAATTTAAGGCCAGCCTGGGCAATTTAGTAAGGCCTTGTCTCAACATAAAAAAAAAAAAAAATTAAAAATAAGAGAAAAGGACTGGGGATTTAGCTCAGTGCTCCCTGGGTTCAACCCCCAGCATCACAAAAAAATAAATAGATTAGATAGATGATAGAGAGAGAGATGACAGAGAGAGAGGTGGCTTTAAACAGTCCACATCTACTGTCTCATACTTCTGTAGGTCAGAAATCCAACATGGGTTTCACTGGGTTAAAATCAAGGTACTGGCAGGACTAGAATCCCTTCCAAAAGTTCTAGTAGAAAATTCACTTTCTTGCTCATTCAAGTTGCTGGAAGAATTCACTTTTTATAGTTGTAGGACTGAGGTCCTGTGTCTAAGGAGGTTGTTAGCAGAGGGTCATTGCCAAGCTTCTAGAGGCCACCTGCATTCTTTGGCCTTGTCTGTCTTGCTCACTTGTTATGTAGAACTTAGAAAAGTGCCTGCCCATGAATTGTTAAATGGATTAGCAGCAAATGTCTTACCTTCCTCAATCCCTTTCCCTTCTGTCCTCCCCTCCCCTCTTCAATATTTTCTCTTCCTATTCCAAGCTCTGGCCTGGGAACAGAATTCTCCAGGTCTCTATCTTCAAAGCCAGCAACAGTAGGTCCAGTCCCTCTCATGCCTCATATCTCTCATGCCTCATCTTCCACCATCACTTCCTTCTGACCCTATCAAAATGCCCTTGGAAGGTATCAGTCTCCCACCTGGCAATATGGCACATGGATGAAAAGAAAGACAAAGAGAGAATTCTGCCAATGAGGCTCTAGGATGACCCAGTGCTTTCTGTGGAACAAAAGGCCATGAGTCCAAGAGCCCACGGCTTTTATTGGTATTAATCAGGGAGGTGGGTAGGGGTCCTGGCAGAGTGCTAAGTAAGAGAAACTTTGCAGGCATGGCTGTAAGGAGAAACACAGCACTCTTGCACCAGGCACAGAGGTCCTCCAATTAGCGGCACAACAGATAGCTTGGTGTATGCAAGGCTGGCACCTTTACTGCCAGGAAGGTATAATTCTTTCTGAGTCCCATGGCCTCAGCTGAGATGCTATCTCATGTCTTAGCCCTGGAATCTCACAGGCTCTTGCTCAAGCTCCCATTCTAGCCATCAGCCGGGGTTGCAATTCTGACCCTCTTTGCTATGCTGAGACTCATCGGGGCCTTGGCTGGACTCAATCACATTCTTTTGGCCAATTATGGGAACATCTGCTTCAATATAGCCAGCTCTGTGTATCTCAGTGAATAGGGTTGAAGTAAAGGTCAGGTAAAGATCAAGGCAAGGGGTTTCGTTTCTCAGAAGAGCACAGCTCTGCGGTCTCCCACATGACACCTTCTGGCTTTCTTTTCCATTTTTCAAAACAGGAATGGTTACATGGGGCTACCAAGATAATCCAGCATAATCTCCCCATCCCAAGGTTCTTAACCTTAATTGCATCTTCAATGCCCCCTTTGCCAGGTAAGGTAACGTATTGACAGGTTCTTCGGATTAGAATGTGGACATCTTTCAGGTCTACTATTAGGCCTACCCACTGTTTTACTTGTTCTCCTAATGTTTTACTGTCAAGTTCTCCTCAGCCTCATCTCCAGGCTCTTTATCATCTCATGACCTCTAACTTTTGAAGGCCCACTGTCTCAGCTTCCTACTGCTTCCTCATCTCCCACATTTTACCCTTAAGCAATCTCATCCAATTTTGTGCCTTGACAGTGCCACCTGCAAATCAGTGCTTCTAAATCTATATTTTAAGACCTAGATTCTCTTTTGAGTTCAAGATTCATGTTTTTGACTCAGTATTTCCACTGGAATAAATAACTGCCATCTCAGTCTTAAGATGTCAAACTGAAACTTTTTTTTTTTTCTTTTCAGTCTCTGTTTTTCCTCTATCCTTGGCCAGTTTAGTAAAAACACCACACCAGCTGGTTTCTCAGACCCCACACCTAAGAGTTGCATCAGCTCTGTCTTTAACTGCCCCTTTCATCCACTGAATTAGCCAGGCTCATGGACATGCTATTTACCCACTTCTGTCCACCCTCCCTATGCCCAGTTGAGTGCAGGCTTCTGCCACCTTCTTTCCAGGTCACTGGCACCTGAAATTGCCTTCCAGACTTTACTCTTACCCCTAAGCCAGCCTCCACACTATAGCCAGAGCAAGTTTTAAAAATATAACAAGATCAAGTCCTGTCATGCTCAAGATCATCCAAACTTTTCTCAGTACAAGTAGTTACAATAAAATCTGTCACTCTAACCCTCACTACTGTGAATGTGGTTTGCCACCAGTAGCACTGGCCTAACCTGAGAGCTTGTTAAGAACACAGAATCTCAGACTCCACCTCAGGCCTGCTGAATCGGAACCTGGTCTCTAATGAGATAGGATGGGGAGGCATATTAAATTTTGATTGGTGTTTGGTTTGGTCCCTCTCTTCCTTTCTGTTATCTGTCTCCTGTTTCTCTTCCCCTTGTTAACTAGTTTTAAGCTGCATTGCTCTTTTTTTTTTTTTTTTTTTTTTTTTGTGGGTACTGGGGGTCGAACTCAGGACCTCGCGCGCCAGCAGGCGCCCGTGCCACTGAGCAAATATCACCAGCCCTTTATTCGTATGTGGGTACCGGGAGTCAAACTCAGGACCTTGCGCTTGCCAGGCAGGCGTTTATGCCGCTGAGCCATCTCACCGGCCCCTGCATTGGTCTTCTGTTTCTCATTACTCAGGTAGGAGATTAGGTCTAAGGCAAATCAGACAACTAACGGTACAGAATGTATCAAAGTCATAAAAACCCAGAGGACACACATAGAACACAGGACTCCAAATGACTCCATGGTTCCTAAGCACTGTACACAGAACCAATCAGAAGTAATATTTTGAATCCCTCATTTGAATCTGGCACTGTTTGTAGGACCAATCAGAAAGGTGCTATTTCAACGCTTCATTTACATGTACCAGAAGCCAAGCAAGTCTTTCCATAGGGCAGTTTAAATCTGGCACCAGGCCAAGTGAGTTTTTAATAGGACAACAATTTTGATGCTTTATTTGCATGAGGGGAAAACCAGCCCAGGTCCCTTATCCTTAGGGCCCCCTTCACCCCATACAACATACCTTTTTTCTGCCTTCAACAAATGTACACTTCTGCTGCATTTCTGTGTATCATGTGCAATTCTTTGTTCAGGACACTAAGAACCTGGAAAGAGTCCCCATGGAAACCTCCCCCAATCTGGTAAAACTACCACATTAGGGCCCTTGCATTAGCCGATTTCTTTTCTTGAACACCTTCTTTATGATTTTTTTTTCTTTTTATGATTCTTTAGATAGCTAGTTTGTCCTCATTCAGACCTCAGTTTGGTCAGGTCCTTAGAGAGGTCTTCTGTGATACCATCCTATTAAAAATAGTTCTCCACCTCCCCCCACCGCCTTCACTAGTCATTCCTTCTCAATATAGCCACTCAGATTTCCTTTACTCCCCTTACCTCTAATAGTAATGATTGTGTTTATTTCTTTATTTCTTTATTTGTCTTTTTGAGACATGGTTTCGCTATATAGTTCAGGCTGCTCTTGAACTCACTTTGTAGCCCAGGCTGGCCTTGAACTTGCAGCTATCCTCCTGCCTCAGCCTCCCCAGTGCTGGGATTACAGGCGTGTGCCACCATGCTCAGCCATCATCACGTGTTTTTCTTTGCTCTCCTATTAAATATTTTCCTCATCCCTCTTTCCCTCTTGCCCCAGAAAGGTGAAATGAATAAAGGCAAGGTTCCTTGCCTGAGTGGATTATCAGTGAATGTCCTATCTGCCTTCTGTCCCACTCCTTTCTGTCCCCAACCTCACCTTTCCAGTTTCTGTTCCTATTATAAGCTTTGGCCCTAGGACTGAATTCTCCAGGTCTCCAGGGCTAACATTTGCTCACCATCAGTCAGGAAATGAAGGTTTTCTGCACTGAGTCTGTTCACAACGTGAGGATGCCTGACTAAGCCTGAATAATAATCACATTTAATTGCTAGCATTTATGTAACACTTACTATCTGCCAAGTACTGTTCTACCCATTTTGCACATACTGAATAAACTCACTGATTTCCTCAGTTTTTCCTTCCTATAATTATCTTAGTCTTATAGACACAGAAAGCCAGGCACAGACAGATTAATTAAAGTGCTTGAAGTTTCACTGGTGACGACAACCTCCTTAGACCCAGACCGGCGTGGCCTTGCTTTAGAAGGTCCAACCTCGGCCCTTGTCTGGTGGTGTTCCTCCCCTCCGGAAGAGAGCCCACCCTCCTCTGGACCACACATGGGTACTGGGGAGCTGTGGAATTCCCAACCTACATGGCCACGAGTCTGCCTTCAGGGCCTTTTCCCTGGGCTCATCTGCCTTTGGGCCCAGATGAGGGTCACAGAGCTTGAATATGCAGTCCCAGTGTCCAACTATGGGCAGGGTTCCTTAAAAAAGGGCAACCGAGCAGGGCATGGGAAGAGAAGGAGTGGACAATGGACTGGAGCTCCCTTTCCCATATCCTTTATTCAGCCCCAGAACTCTAAACTCAAACCTGGCCTTCAAAATTGTCGTGAGGCTTACATGTCAAAGTAGGATAAAACAGGGGGCCGGTGAGATGGCTCAGCGGTGTAAGCGCCTGCCTTGCAAGCGCGAGGGCCCGAGTTCGACTCCCGGAACCCACATACGAAAAAGGGGCCAGTGATATCGCTCAGAGGCACGGGCGCCTGCTGGCGCGCAAGGTCCTGAGGTCGACCCCCCGGTACCCACAAAAAAAAAAAAAAGTAGGATAAAACATATTTTACTTAACATTTTGTTGGCTTGATTGCTAACTTTAAGCTATTTTAAATACCATACATAGACAGATGGTCTGTGGCTTGCATTTGTCCTCTTGCCCTGGTCCCCACATATGTTGGGTTGGGTCTGAGTGGCAGACGAGGGTGTGGCCCAGGCAGCTTGATTTAGGAATACTTGCCATGCTGTACCTGGGGAGCTTTGTGTTCTGGGTTATGTCCTTCCCAGAGGAGGATCTTCTGCACAGTGCTAGTCCATATCTGCCTGCTCATTTTTCCTCCCTGAGAGTGCAAATATTGGTCATTTCCACTGTACCCAGCAAATCCTGGGATCTTGCTTACTGGATACCTGCTTTGGCTGGTGTCCTCATACTGGCCACCAGTAATCCCAGAGTGGTTCAAAGCATGTGCCTTGGATTCACATCCCAGCCCCCCTTGCCTTATTAGCTGTAGGACATGGGCAAATTACTCAACGTCTTAACCTGTCTTGTGCCCTACCTTCAAGGACTGAACAGAAAGGGTGCGCAATGGATAAATGTGTACTAGTGTCATCACATCCTCTACCTTGGGCTTTGGAAACTTGCCCTGTGGCTCAATTATCTCTCAGGGAAGCTGCCTGATGCAGACCCCAAAGCCCAAGAACTAGCAGGAATAGATACCAAAATAAAGAGCACCAGATACCCCTAATGGTCCTGGGCAGAGCTGAGCTGGAAAGGATGAGGTGGCAATTTTTCCCCTTGGTGCTCAAAGCCAGATTCTTGTAAGCAGTCCTGGAATATGGTAGGCTAAGCCATCACCTTCAGAATTCTCTATTTCCCTTTAAAATTCTTCTACCTATGACCTATGCCAGTCTGTCACCTCCCCCTTTGCTGATAGTGATCGCACCACACGTTGACACACTCACAAATTCATACACAAGCAAATTGTTTTAGGTTAGGCTATTTTAAAATGGCTAAATATAGACCATCTCTTCACAAAAGTTTTATTTCTCATATTGAGAAATAAGGCTGCCTTTCAACTCAATTACAAAATCCATTTCAAGCAATATGATACTATGAGTGGGGCTGAGGAAGAAAGAACCAGGAATTTCTAAGGAACTGATGTCAAAGCTGACATTCCTCTTTGCTCAATTTGGGCAAGTGTGGTGCCATGATTCATGCAATAGACTGGGCCTGTGTGGTTCTAACCCAGGCCTAGTAGCCCTCTGAAGGGCCTAGTCTAGTTTTTGCCTGCAGACTCAGTTGGCTTTCTCTCTCTTTTGCCCCAACACCTGGAAGTCAGGCCTTGGTAGCCTGTTTTCATTAGAAAGCAAGCATCCAAATTCAGAATCTGAAATCTAATGGCGGTGAGTGTCTGCAACTGACACAACATATAGCTCTTGATTTGATTATCTGGATTTAAATACAGCTCCACTACTTACTTGCTAATGATACTGGGCAAGTTAATCACGCTGCTTAGGCCTCAATCATCTCATCTATTAAGTAAGTCTACTTAATAGTATCAGTGTCATAAGGTAATTTGTGGGTTTAGTGAATTAATACATGTATAACATCTAGAACCATGACAAACAAGAGTAAATAGCTATGTTGCTTATCATCACTATTAGTCATCTCCCAGGGGCCAGGCAGAGGCCGGAGAAAATGGGGCCATACATGTCCATTTTTAATATTCCCAGTGATTCTGATGCTGGCCTGAGCATAGGTATGTAAAGAGGACATAAGCCCAGGCTGTGGGGAGCCTTGCAGCCCATGCTAAGGTGCTTGGTTCTAGTCTGGATGAGTGGGGAAGTATTTAAAGATTTTAATTCTGTTCCGGAGAGTTCCTGAGTTCTTATCTAGGATGTGGTGATCTGGGAACTGAGGTTGCCCATAGAGTCCCACAGGAAAACAGGGAATGTGTACAGAGTCTGGAGGACAAGACTACAAGAGAAGGGACAATGACCAAAGATAAACAAAGGCAGGAAAAAGTCTTTCTGGAAGAGTCAGACAGACCCGAGTGAGTCCAGGTTGTGTCACTCAAGATCCCTTTGTTCTTAGGCGAGGTCCATAACCTTCTAAATCTCAGTTTCCTCCCCTGTAAAGGGGAGTTTATCTCCTCAGCTTGTTGTAAGAACTAAATATGATGATGTGTGCAAAGTGCTCTGCACAAGGGCTAAGTAGTTCTAGTTCTAGTTTTTGCTGTTTTTTTTGTTGGAGAGTCTGAGAACCAAATCTGGCAGTGGTGTCATCATACTCCTCAAGGAAGAGGCTGAACAGAGCCAGGAACAATTAGGCATGAGAGAGAAGAGAATTTTGGGGCCCACTGTGCCTAAGTGAAATGTCCCTTCACACTTGGCTCCATGTCCATGCTCACCCAACTTACTACTAATTTAATGACACAATATCTGGGAATAGAAGACAGGCATTTGGGTATTCAGAAAATGGTACTTTCCGCTGTAAATTAGTAAGATGGCTTTCTGGTTTGTTTTTCCAACTTGTGTGACTTAATTCTGATTTCTCTAGAGTGCCTATTTGTTTCTGGGACCCCTACAGCTCCAAAATCTATCAGGATAGGGAGCATCCCCTGGCTTTGCTAAATTAACCCAAGTAGTTAATGCCTTCCAGTGAGGCCTCTTGGCAGGGGCCTATGGACTTCGCCTGAGGCATCTGCCTCCCACCTTTCAGACATTTGCCCTGCCAACTCCAGGTTGCCAAAGAACTTTGGCAACTCTATGGTTGCCAAAGAACTGAGAAGAGAAATCACTTACTCAGTGAACTGCACAATGTCCACACTATGGGCTCATCACATCTCTCCAGCCCTGTCTCCCCCATCTTGCAATCCAGATAGCCCGCCTTCAGGTTTTGCTTGTTTCCCTTCACTTGGAATACCTTCCTATGCCTCCTCGTGGGAAGTTTCTTTAGTACCATACCACAATTTATAAATGCCACCTCTGAATTACTTGAATTTATAAATGCCACAAAGCTGCCAAAACCAGCTCCAAACCCATATCCATCAGGGTCATACCAGCCACCTCATGGCTTAGGCCAGAGTCCTCTTTCCCTGCTTGCCCACAGGAGACCTGTAGCCTCTACCCTAAAGACATCCCCATCTCAGGCCATATTCCTCCACTCACAGCCTCACTGCCATATGCATCTTGAATAAATCTCAAATTGTCACTGTGGCGTATTGGTCATGGCCAATATGAGCCATTCTCAGCTGCTACTGCTCTCCCTTACTCTGCTATAACTTCACTGACGTTTTTTCTCTTCCTCTTTCCTGTCCTAGAGCCCTATCTGTGGGCTGTTCCCTTTGCCTGCAATGCTTTTCCTGCGTATGTTTTCATAGCTGCCTTCTCATCATTCAGGTCTCAGCTTGAATGTTACCTTTGAAGACTTGCCAAGAGCTTCCACCCCACTATCTGTTTTACATCACCTGTCCACAGTCTCCACAGTTGTTTTTTTTTTTTTTTTTTTTTTTTTTTGAGACAGGGTTCAGGCTGGCCTTGAACTCACTAGGTAGCCAGGCTGGCCTTGAACTCATGGTGACCCTGTTCTGCCTTAGTCTTCCAAGTGCTGGGATTATAGATTTGTGACACCATGCCTGGCTCTCCACAGATCTTACCACTACTCTATTTGTGCATCGGTCTGGTGCTTATTATCTTTGTGTCCTCACAGTAGAATGTAATCTCTTGGAATAGGGACCTTGATTTCTTATCTTCTGTTGGGATTCACAGTACATGGCAGAATGCCATGAAATGGTTAATATTGGTGGAATGAATAAAACTGCCCTGGAGGAGTATTACCTAATGATGTCCTTTACTTACTAACATGTATGTATTTTTCTCCATGCCTTGATTATAAGTCATGCAAGGGCAAGAATTGTTCTTCTTAAAGTGTGCCTTGATTAAGTATAATTATTTTATGTTTTCTGGTCTGTTAGTCTGGCTGTTAATCTGTGTTAATGATAATTAACTTGATAGAGATTTATAAAAGAAATAAATCTGATGCTGGCCAAAAAAGAAAAAAAGAAAAAAAATTTTAAAATGGTGGAGGAAAAGGGGAAAAAAGGGAATTGAGATGTGTTATGTACATGTACCAATACCTCACAATGAATGTAATCATTATGTACTGCAAACGTGTGCTAATAAAAATTTAAAAAAAGAATTGTTCTTTCTGGAAAATATGTATGTCTTCTGGCTAACAAATGAGTTCAAGAATAATGGCTCCTTTGGTGTGTTAGGCTGGAGAGGTTGCTCCATTTGGGGCTGTGCCTGAGTGGAGCGATGGAAAAGAGGAGTACCCAAGGCCCTCTGGTCCTAACAGAGTATGTGGAAGGGTGTTTATGTGATGATGCAATGGTTATTACTCAGTTTTACACCTTCATGTATTCATAAACTCATAACTTTTTCCCAAGAAAAGTCAGCAGCTTATATTTATACATTGACAAACACTGCTGGTTTGAAATCAACAATGATCTGCCTACTCTTTTTCCTTACACACAGAAACTACTTTTGGGAACATTCTGGTTACTTAATTTTTGGGTCTTCTTTATCATTTGAGTATGGTATGGTGACACCAAATTCTGGCCAAGGACACATGATAGGAGGTTCTTCAGGGACTTTTATTTATTTATTTTGCATTCCTGGGGATTGGACCTTGCACATGTTAAGCAAGCCCTGCCAGGGATTTTTAAAAATGTAATTAAAAATTATTGTTTTAATTTTTATTTTTTATTTTTTTTAGCCCATATGAACCCATATTTCTTTTTTACTCATATGAACACTTCAACATATATTAATTTTCTAATGTCATTTAAAAAGAATTGTCCATTATAATTTCTGGGAATAATTTTCTACCCTGATTAAAAGAGACTATGGCAAATAAAAAGTCCCTTGCTTCTTTGTCACATTGCCTTTGTCATGGCAGGAAAGGGTACTTGGACTGCTCTGGTTCTCTGGCCATCCTGACTAAGAGAGTCAAGGAGGAATTAGCTCAAAATCCTTACATTTCCCAGTCACAGACCACCCAGGAGGCCATTGTCTACCTCTGGATTCTTTTATTCAAAAAGCACATACTCCTAGTGTTGATGCTTTTAGTCAAGTATTTTATTCTTGACTATATATATTAACAGCTATAGATCTCAGTAAAATTTACCTTCCCTAGTGGTTATTTCGTGCATCGTGCTCTTTAGCTCTTTTTATAAACAAAGATTAAGACACCAAAATTATCTTGTTTCCAAGATCACTGAGGGCTCATCTGTGAAGAGCAAAACTCCTCAATGGTTCAACTTCATCAGAAGCTAGCAAATTCTCCTGTCTTCTATTCTGGGTCTCTCCAGATAATAAAAACCATGCAAATACTTTTTAAGACAAACCCTTATGTAACATGTATTTTATTTTCAGGAACTAGAATTAACAAGATAATGATCCCCAAGGCCAGAAGCAAGGATAATACAATTTCACAGCTCCCGAGGAATTCTTGAGTAACGCCTTCCCTCCTCCTTTGCTCTAAGGGAAGAAAGCAGCCTGAGACTTCCAGTAGGAATTTAGAGTTTTAATTCCATTTAGGTAATGTAATTGAGCTAATATTCTCAACGTAGTAGCAATAGCATTCATAGACCAGGTAGGGAAGGTATTTAGGTGATTATTATTTTAAAAAATATTTTGACTGTACTTAAAATAGATCACCACTCATGCCTCTTTGTGTGTGGAAACTAAGCCTCCTGGAATGTGTCTGTAGTGATTCTGAGTTTCCTGAGAAGCATTCTGAAGGTGGGAAGACAGGTTGCATAAACTGTGTTTTCAAATGGTTTAAAATGTGTGTTTAAATGGTGTTGTTCAAAACAGAAGCAAAAGACAATGACATCATTTGCAAAAGAAGCCAGTATCATGATAAAAGAAACATTCTAATAGAGTTAGAGAACCAAGAGAAAGACACTGGACTGCTCTGAGGTCACTAGTTAGAGAATGACAGTTCTCCTCCCTACAATATCCACCTACCATCGAGTACACATCTTTAATCTTGGGGTAGAGGGGAGGATAATGAGACTCTCAAGGAGGCCTTAGATGTTCTTTGGCCTGAAGACAAATTGAATACCAGAAGTCTCCCTGTGAGGCTTGATGAGTTAACTAGATACATAAGGGTAGAAATAAATGAGTAGGAAAACTGTACAGGAATCTTGGCTACTTGCATATTCCCAGCCACCCACCAACACCCATGGTGTCCCTAGGGGACACGGACAGTGAGGAAAATTTGGGTTCTGTGTGGGACTTTCCACTCAGCTGCATTGGTTGTGGGATTCCATTCATTCATTCATTCAACACACAACCAGCAGCAGCATTGCTGAAAAGAAAAGTGTTAAAATGGGCCTTTCTCTGAAAATGAGCACAAAAACTGAAAAACAGATCTGGCCATGGCCAGGAGTCTGATGCTGCCCATTAGTTATATCTATATGATAAAGGGGCTTTGCAAACCCAACTATCTCAGGCAGCAGGTGAGTATCACAGTTAGGGATGTTCCCAGTGTCTCCGGATCCCCATGGGGAACAAGCCCTATACTCCCATTAGGATTTTTTTAAAAAGGGGTGGGGGAAAGAAATTCAGGCTCTTGGGAGACTTTTAGATACTTGTGCCCAAATGACAATAATCCTACCTCCCAAAAAGGGTAGCATTAAACTGATGACATCAAGGGCTTTGAAAACAGATATGTGACCCATGGCAGAAAGATTCACATGTGCTCTTGAATGGGATGCTTTGGGCCACTTTGGGTGGCAGTAATCATGGTTCTCACCTCTGAGTGTATGGCAGACATAGACCTGATGGCTATTTTTGACACAAAACATCACAATTATTTGAGGCAAATGCCTCCTCACTGCAAAGGATTTAAGCCAAAACAGCAGGGGGCATCTGGTCACCTGTCATGTAAGTTACCCAAATCCTGATGGGTTATTCAACAAAAGCAGTACCACAGACCAGGAGGGGGAAGACATTATCGTATTAAATCAGGTCTTGCTGCAGGCAGTAATATTACATACCACTTCATCACAGTTTACAGCCCAGTCTGGCTGATAAACAAGGCCTCAAGAACCTTCAGGCTAACAGTAGACTACCACAAATTAGACATCAGGTGCCACCCACGGCTCCCATAGTACCTGACATCATGGCCGTCACAGGGGTGGTGACAGCTCACATGGGATATTGTATGCTGTTAATGATTTGGCTAATACCTTTTTCTCAATTCTTTTGTAGGCTAAATATCAGGAACAATTTATGTTCATGTGGAATGGCCTATAGTATACTTTCTCTATGATTCCACAGAGATACCTCTGTTCTGCAATACGCCCCAGTGGCTAAGGCTAAATCTGCTACACACCCAGAAATATTCATTATCCACTACACTGAGGATATCCTGTGCTGGCCTACTTAAGACACAAATTGACCAGGCCCTAAATAAGGTTGGCTCTATGATACACATAGCCTGGGCTGTGGGCATCAACTGTGAAAAGGCCCAGGTGCCAACAAGTGCAGTTTCTGGGAGCCATGTGAGCCAGTAACCAAACTAATATTACTAACCGAATTAGACAAAAATCTTGTTTAACAAGACAGCTACCACCAACAAGGGACTCAACAACTGGTTGATCTATATAGCTAAGAAAGGACCACATCTGGTATTCTTTCGGTCCTTTTGTCAAGTTTACCCACCAGGGGGTCACCTGTGAATGGGGCCTCAACAACAACAGACCCCCAAGGCTATGCACCCTTGCAATGACAAGACCCTGCCCACAACACTCACCAAACCTATGACACCACAACTCCTACCCTGGCAGATTGGAACTGGTGACAAGTGACTGCTACTAGGTTGCACTGGCTCCTAGAGTTTTAGACACGTAAGTTACCTGAGGCAGTTGCCAGATAGACCACCTACGAGTGGTAACTCCTAGCCTGTCATTGGGCCCTAATGAAAAATGAGGCCCTGATCACCAAAGCACTGTAGGTGACCTTAAGATCTAAGCCACCCACCTTTATGTGGGACCTTAAAAAATAATAAATAATAAAATAATACTTGCTCAACAAGTCTCCATCATTAAAATAGATTTGGCTCATCCAATATACAGCCTACTCAGGCTGCAGGGTCAGCTGATTCCATGAAAAGTAGCTGCTGTAGTGGAGGAGGCTAAATAGCCCATGAGGAATGTTTTTGCCTCTCCTGTAACCAAGTAGGGGCCACAGTTCAGTGATGTTCCAGCCGATGGCTTGGTTCCCAGATGGGTCCTCAAAACCCAAAATGACACTCTGCCAGGCCACTGTGGCCATCCACCCCCATTCACTACTCATATTAATGCCTGTAACACAGAGCCATTTAAAAAGAAAAGGAACTGAAGAGTTAATCTAACTTGTGCTCAGCGAATTTCCTCAATTTCCTGTAGAGCCCACCACAGAGAGATCATAAAGTCCACCTCAGATACCCAAATGGGCCAAATCATGAGGACTCACCCTAGAAAAGTGAATAACCTGATCCGGCACAGCTGTGTGATTCCTGTCACCATGCCCAGGCCATAAAATGTGGCAAATTAGCCACATGGAGCAGAGTTTAACTCCTCCCACCCCTGTGACACATTAACCACACCAACTCCTAGTCCCAAGTCACAGATTGCAGAGTGTCTAATTGCAGGGGACACATACTGCAGATATAAACTGCCACTCCAGTGTGCCATATGGACACAGAGATGACCATTGTAGCTTAAAAAAACAAAACATGTTGGCCATTGACGGCTGTGAAGGTGCCTTGGTTTCAGCTGCTGAGGGGGCAGCTGGAGAAGTGGGCTGGGCCAAAGAGATGGACGTGATTCTTGCCGAGTTTATTGGGGGACCAATTTAAAAATCCCCATGGCTGAAATGATGACCATCTTAAAAGCCTGTTTGTTTTTTTTTGTTTGTTTGTTTGTTTTTTTGTATGAAAATCAACTGCACACCGTAAACTTCTGGCATGAAAAGGAATCTTTGGTTCAGGACTTGCTCTGGCTGTGTGAGAAGTGTGCAAGTGTCAATGACGTGGTCCCTTTAGACATTGTTTATGCAGAAGTTCATCGGCATTTGGGATTGATTTCATATGAGTAAAGGATCAGATGAAGATGTTGACTTTTTTGATATGGAAGAATTCAAAAGCGTGTTTAAGAAAGTTCTTCAGAGAGCCTGGATTCAAATTGCCTGGAGAACACAGTGAACAAAGTCAAACCAGCGCAGACCTACTCACATGTATTATTCCCAAACTCCAAAAGCCTTCGCTCCTTCCTCCAGACTGAAGAACACTGTACCCCCTCTGGGTCCGGCCCTGAAAATCGCTAGCAAGCACCATGAAACAAATCAGACCTGAGAAGCTGGACTCCCACAAGGCTTTTGTTTTTAAACAGTATAATCAGAACTTTGAAAATCACAACTCTACAACACCTTTTCAGGAATGAAGGCAAGGAATATTCATGAAAACACAGTAGCAAAAGAGAGTCCAAAGAGTAACTCAAGAAACTTTGGGAGACTGTCCTTAACCACAATTAGAATTTGTTCAGTATGAACAAGCTTGAAATGAAGGTCAAAGGTGACTTAAATGGGGGCACCTCGGCTGAGAGGGGAGGTTCCCTCTGGTGCCTACTAAAGTTCTCTAGCTCACATCTTTTGGAAGGATTGAAGTCCTTAGCACCAGCTGGTGTTACACATGCTCCACTTTCTCCTTTTCTCACTTGCATATCCAACAAAGCAATGAATTATTTTATTTATTTTTTTGTTTTGCTTTGAGACAGGGTCTCACTATGTAGCTCAGGCTGGCTTCAAACTCACAGGGATCCTCCTGCCTCAGCCTCCCAAGTGCTAGGATTATAGGCGTGCACCACCACACCTGGTGGCAGTGAATTATTTTAAAATTAGAGATGAGATAAATAAGATTGTAGCAGAAAATGCCCCCCAGCCAGTCTGTTAGTTGCCCAGGTGACAGTTTCTCTTGCAGTTCTGGTTGCTTCTGTTTCTTAGAAACAGCTGGTCACTGTGATGCATATTGTAAAAACCAATCAAAGACAGCCCAGTACTCTACCCAAGTACCTCCCCTTTACCTCCCCATAAAAACCTCCCTCCCTGGGCCTTCGAGGCCTGACATTTTGAGGGAAAATGGATTCCCTGTCAGTGCTCATCTGACATTAAATAAATCTGCCTCCAAATCCTGGGTGTCGTTTTGGTGTTTCTGTCTGCTGTTGCAAGATGTATGCACATAGTTTTGTAAGCCCAGCGACTCCTTGCACGTACATTCTAGTTAATGGTTAGCTGGATAGCTTTGTCTACTTGTTCTTTTTAGAAATTAATCCTTAGTATTAAACATTCAGAAATATTAATATATTGTTGGGACTGTTTCTTCTTCCCTATGTGCCCCTCCGTTCCTGCTAAATATAGCAGTTGTGGGCATTTGAGATGCGGCAGCAGAAATATGTCCGGATTGACGCCAAGTTCTGGACTGCTCTGAAGTCAAGCCTATGGCGCAGTGGTTGATAATGGCGGTATTGTGTCTAATGTCCTTTTTCCACTCCTGACTCTCCTTGATCTTTTTTTTTTTTTTTTTTTTTTTTTTTGTGGGTACCGGGGGGTCGACCTCAGGACCTCGCACGCCAGCAGGCGCCCATGCCGCTGAGCGATATCACCGGCCCCTTTTTCGTATGTGGGTTCCGGGAGTCGAACTCGGGCCCTCGCGCTTGCCGGGCAGGTGCTTAAGCCGCTGAGCCATCTCACCGGTCCTCTCCTTGATCTTAAGAGGGCTAGTTCCAGTTACTAGTTTCAAAGAATTTTCTGTTAACCCTTGGATCATGGAAAGAAGCACCAAGAAACTATATCCAGCTCAGAACTTGTAGATAAAATTGGTCCACTCAGAGGGTAGAATTGAGTCCATTAAGTTGTTATTGCAGGAAGTTGCATATCTGATGATTCACTTACATACAATAATTGTTTCATTGTAAATATGATACTTTTCATAATCTACTTTATCATACATGTAACAAACTGACCATTATTATATTAATTTATAAATAAAGATATTGAAAAGCTGGTTAAAAAAAAAAAAAAAACCTTTGTCACAATGTTTAGATGTATAGAAAGATTCCACATCACAGTCCAGGCAACACCACAATGGACACGTTCCCATCACATAAGATGGACTTTCATGCTGTCCCTCCCAAATCAACAAGGAGTTAAAATGATGAAATGTGAGGCTCAAATAACAACTATACAAAACTATAAGTTGGGTGTGTGGTGCACACCTGTAATCCCAGCACTCTGGGAGGCTGAAGCAGGAAGATTGCAAGTTCAAATTCAGCCTGGGAAAAAAGTGCTGAGCTTATAGCTCAGGACGAAGGTCCTGGGTTCAATCCCCAGTGCCACAAAAACCAAACAAAACCCAAAACCGAACGGAACCAAACCAAGCCAAAACAAACCCCAAATCCCCCAACTCACTGATGGTGCTAACTGCCTAACCAAAGCCATCTGAACCTTAAAAGACATTGTTCCAGCAGAAAGGAAACACAAGATTTCTCCCATCATATAAGATGGACTTGGAGGAGGTTGGAGGAGCTGATGGTCACTGGATAGAGCTGTGTCTAAAGAATCCTAATCTCAGTACACTCAAACTTTCTCTTTTCTCTCAGCAGAACAGATTCCACAGGGGTTTGTGGTCTGGGCTGCAGCTGTGCCACCAGTGGGTCCAATTCAAACCTGTAGGCAATGCTATCCTCAGGTGCCCCCTCCTGTGGGACCCCAGGGGGATGGGAGAAAAGCCAATAGAACACTGGGGCACTAGAGTTCCTCGTCACGCTCAAGACTCTCAACTCAACAGGAGTGGATGACATTATGGGCTATGTTACTTTCATTTAAGATATAGCTTTCCTCCTCAGGTTGGGTGACTGGTTGATTGAGATAGAAAGGTTTGGGTCAAGCGACGGGCAGAGGATACCCAAGAAAATAGAAAACAAGAGCATCTCCAGCCTCCGGAGGTTCATGGCAGGTTTGTTTTTTTTTTTTTAGGGAGGGCATTACCTTGTCTTTTTCTCATTCCTACAGAAGCCTCTCCTGTGCCCGATGAGAATGAGCACAGCTGTGGTGAGAGGAGGAAAACTCAAACAATGCTGGATTTGCCGCTCTCGGCCCACGCTCCCATTGTAATGGCTGGGCCCACACCCAGTGGCTTGGAATTTCTTCAAGATGAACGAGACACAGTAAGCTCACTAGCTAAGGTGGCAATGGACAGCACAATAGCCCTTAGTTTCCTGTTGGCAGAACAAGGTGGCATTTGTGTTATGCTGATACCTGGTGCTGTGCACATATCAACCATCAAGGAAAGCAGAAATGGAGTTGGTGACCCATGCTCAGATAGGATGATTATCAGTTGTGTACCCAGAAGTGCCCCCAAGACTCATTTTTTTTTTTTTTTTAAACTGCTTTGGTTGTCCTAATCCAGGCACTACATGCTTCCTGGCTGAGGGCCATCCTCCAGGGAGGCCTGATCACCCTCCGAGGTCTGGTTCTTCTAGTGACCTTGGTAAAATGTCTCGAAGTAAACAAGGAGGTCCCTCCAGCAAACTGCATCCTAAAGGTTGTTCAAGCCCCATTAGACTGGGTTCTTCTTCCATATCGGTCTTCCTGAATTTGTGATGTTGTATGTCTACTTCAGCTGGGGTAGACTGTTGGAAAAAGCAGTTATGTGCAGCTTCCTGCTCCTGCATGGTCACACAAGAACAAGCTTTGAGTCTGGAGCACTCCTTACCCTGTGCTGGGCTTATCTCCTTGTGAGAGAATAGCTTTCCTTGTTCAAGACTCAGGGTGGTCCTCATTCTACTTAAGCTCCTGTCGGTGCCCTTCAGCATGGCCCCTGGCTTTCTTTCAGATTCCATGGGGGAGGGAGGGTCCTTCCCCTATAGCATGAGTGGGGCTCTTGCAGTCATGCTGCTTACGTTGGACAGAGTGCATCTGCTGGCCACGGGGGACCAAGGTTTTGCCAGGGGCTGGATCTAGCGCATTTTCACTCTTCTAGCTTTAAGTAAACATTGTGCGTGGTTTGTTCTGGGTGACTCTACATCATGTACTTATCTCTTCTTTAGGGAGGAATTACCTGCCTGTTGACTTGGCCACCCAGATGTGAAAATAATCTCTGTGCTTGTTTTTTTTTTTTTTTTTTTGTGCAGCCAGTACCTCTAAATTCTGAGTTCTTTGGGATTTTGTAGGGGATTGACATTTCTCCTTTGTATTCACTTTGGTAGGTCACTGTAATTTTCATCAATGTCAGTCTCAACATTCTTGACAACTGCCATTTTCTCATCTACCATTTTCTTGTATTTTGATGTAGTTACGGGTATTTGGTCTTTTTTTTTTAAGATTCAATTGTTACTAAGGAGCACCTATGATATCTGGCACACAGCAAGCACACAAATGACTTCTACGAACTGAAGAATATTTAGAATGTACTGCGATTTGGTCAATGATTTTCTGAGAATTTCCTTAATGCTCATGGCTGAGTAAGGGATTAAAAGTGTAGCAGATGTGGCCCTCAGGAGGCAACTAGAATTTAGGTGAGATAATGATTACTTCTAACCTGTTGGACCATGGATGATTTATTATCCGGAGTGCCATACATTTCTGTCCTTGAAATTTTTTATTCTTCTACACATGCAGGTGTACTCTCCAAGCTTTTTTCTAGGAAAAAAAAAATACACATCTAGTCATCAATTGGCTGCTCTTCTTTGTGGTCTGCTTGTGTGACTTTTTCGTATGTGTCATTTTGCAAGGGTGAACAAAATTCAAGTCATCTGGGAGAAATGGCCATTTGTCGTAAATTAGCAGAAGCCCATCAATGTTCAAAACGAAGTTATGAGTGCAGTGTTGCACGCCTGTAATTGCAGCTACTCAGGAGGCTGAAGCAGGAGGGTAGAATGAACACAGGAGTTTGAAGTTGGCCTGGGCAAGAGAGAGACCCCATCTCAAAAAAACATGCAAGCAAAACAAAGCTATAATTTATCAGGAACTCTTTCCTGACCCAACCCCACTTAACAATATTCTCTAATCCTGTGTATGCTTTCTTTGCAGCACTTGCTACAATTTGTCTTACACTGTTTTTCAGATTCTTTTTCTTTTCTTTCTTCCCTGCCCCTTTCTTTGTTGCCACTGGGGGACGAAACCCAAGGTCTCGAGCATGAGGTCTGGAGCTCTCTTTGATTAAGACTTAAAGCTCCTGAACGATGTGTATTCCTTTGCTATCCACCTCACGCTCAGCACAAAGTTAAGAATATGAAGGCAGTGCTCAACAAGTACATGGAGTGAACCATGACCTTTCAAAGCCCAGGCTGCTAAAGTTTGTGTGTGGACAGCACCTGTACGCAGGGTAAACAGCAGTTAGCACAGTTCATCTTACTGAAGAGTAAGTGCCCTTCAATAAAATAAGAAATCAGAAATAATTGCATTGCATGAGAACTCCTTTTCTGATTGGCTCGAGTGTAAAAATGAACATGTGACACAAAATTAATTTATAAATCAGTTTTATTTACAGATTTATCTTTCTTAAAGTACATTTTAGTTAACAAATCTATTTACACAGGTGTACATGGGAATTCATCCCAGTTATTTTACAGATCATACTTACAAACCACACCCGAAGCCTTCTGTGCAGTTGCACTGGGATGTGACTATTGGCTGAAGATGGCCTGGTGACCAGGCTATTTACACATACACAGTAAACGGGTTTATTTTTCATGTCTGCACAGTACAGTACACACAAGGAGGCTAAGCCTCCCAGAGAATGCTTTGCAATGTGTTTACCAAGAAGGCTTTGCAAAGTCCAGAAGGAAAAGCTATTAAACAAGGTTAATTAAAATGACAGTATCTCCTTTACATCAGTTTACATTTTTCTTCACATTTTTATAATACAAAGATATTTTATTGAATTGCTGCACAACCAGTTTAAGATGATTTGTAAACATGTAAATTCCTACAATTTGCATTAAACATCATTGTAGTTTCTATCACTTGCTCTTTGAGTTAATGTTTATTCACTAGTATTCTTAAGGTAGTAAAAGGAAGATGTAAGTCTGAATTTCTTGCAGAAAAGTTATGAGTCTCTAACGCTGTGCTACAGAAATTCTTTTGCGAGTACACACTTTATTCAAGTATTGCAAAAAGCTAAGGCCACTTTTTTTCAAGACAAGAAAGTGAACAAAATTGTTCTTATCAATAGGCCACAACACTCTTATGAGCAATGAAATCTCTTTTGAAAGATAATTTCTCAGAGACCTGTAGACACAGAAGGAATTTTCTTTTCTTTTAGGTAAAAGAAAAACAAATTACCTTCTTTATTAACTACTTTTGAACTCTTCCCACTTTTCCCTAGAGTAAAAATTCCTGTTTAGACCTGAAGAGGGAATCTATACCCTGTACTTATTTAACCCAGAGTTAACTGCCCTGGATAGCATAAATTGTTTTGGACTCAGAATTAAATCTGAAGCCTATATGTTGGTTTACTACTAAATTCTGACAGTGCTTTTCTAAAAGATATTACTGCTGATGCAAAGATCTTTTTCTTAAAGAATTATGAAGACAGACCGAAAGAGGATGGGGTGTAGGGAGGAGTAAAGATTAGAAAGAGGGAATATATAGGTTCTTGGCTAAGAAGCAGCGTTTGATTAAAAAGATCCCAGTATGGAAAAGTGGTTTGGTATCCATATTTATTTCTAATCGTAATAACAAATATATTTTAATTAGATCCCCATAGTTAAAATAAGAAATCTGCTACTATAGATGTCTTTGTTTTGTTTTGTTTTTGCTACAAACTATGGATGACATTTCTGAGAGTAAGACTGGTCTTTCACTGCTTCTCATCTGGAATCCAGGATCTTGGAGAGCAAAGACAGCTGGAGTAGGTTAGGATGGCTACTGCCACATTATTGGCAGCATTTCTTACCAGTCCAGATTGCTGATTACATAGACTTACATATTTTTTTCCTTCTCTGGAATCATGATGTCATAAAGAATAAAGATAAATTTTCTTACTAAAAATTGGTTTTAGGTTCAAATAATGAAGATGTAGAAAAACCTGTATTCCTATTATAGTATTTTGATATTCATTTATAAAAAATTTACAGCAGCTGTAAAGTTTCAGTATCATAAGGACAATGTGATCCTATAAACAGCCAAAAGGACGTAGACAAGATGTTTTTCTGTCTTCCAAATAACATAAACCAAAAAGACAAGTCTTTGCTTTTCCTTGGCCATATGAAAATAATATTTCCACACTACTGGTTAATAACCCCGAGAAACCTTTGCTTCTTTTAGTCAATTTGCTCATTATGGCTACAAGTCTATAGCCCAACATCAAAGGCCCAGAAGAAGTGTTGGAAATACATCAAAATAGCATTTCCCGAGACTCAGTCACAACATTTCAGTGCTTTCCACATTTGTCAAGAGCTATCACACCGGTTATTGTGCAAAATGCAAATATTCCAATGGTTATTTCAATGAGTTTCTTAGAAGATGACAGGATGAGCAGAAGAAGAATGCACGTGTGCACAGCGAAACATTTAAGATGCAGAGGCAAGTTTGGAGGAAAGATGCAGAACTAAACAACGTGCACACTTAGATTATACCATCTTTGGGGTTTTCTAACGTATTTTGAAACTATAACATTCCAGGATATTTGTAACTATGAATCCAGTGGATGACTTAAATATGCTTCTAATCTGGACCTTCAAGATTAAGGCATTTACATTCACGCCTAAGATCCGCATTCTTCTGGATTACGCGAAGAGGGATAGGACTGGTTAAGAGAAACCAGTCAGGAAGGCAGGTACTGAGGTCCCAGAAGAGCATCTCGTGTGCTCTAATGTAGCAGCTGGAGTTTATAGACATTTTTTTCAGATACAGGTAATAGTTGTAAGAAGCAATGCTGCAAGAGAGGCAGGATTAAATTTTACAGTGTTGTTACATCATTTTCTCCCATTCCTGCTGTTGCAAGTGATCTTGAAAAAGCTCATCTTCTTTTCACTGAATTTAACTGACTTCTTCAATATGTGTATGGATTTTTTAAAACCATAGGTTTCCTGTGCAAAGACTATGAACCATAGAAGCTTCAAGACGGAGGTTTAACTATTACAAGAATCTTTCACTTCTGAATAGGGACACACATTTTCAACTTAATAATTTATCTTAAAATAAATTAAAAAATGTTCCATAGAGTAAAACAAGCACATGAAGTATAGACAATATCTTTTTGTCTTTGGTGCACACACTCGTTTCCTAAATCATTCAAGTAACAGCGTCTCTGACTTCTTGGGGCGAGATGGGAGTTGAAAGTTTGAAGGCCAAAATGAATTATTTCCATGTTTGCCATGCCTGGATGCCTGAGATGGTCCTGAGTATCTGTGATTCTGGGAGCAGCTCGTAGAGGTTCAGGATGAGGAAGAAAAGTGCAGGGGTAAAACGGGGTAAGGGAATCAGCCCTGCAGCAGTCCTTTAAGCCCAGTCTTCAGTGGGGGCATTTGTTTTCATGCCCAGACAGGAAAACTAAACATAATGCAAAGGTTTACAGTTCTTTAGGTGGTGCTCAGAAAGCAAGGCTATCATTTATTTCTGTTAATTTGACAGTCTGCTTGGTGCTGCTGAACTGCAATAATGGAAGAAAATGGTCTTCAAAAAGAAATGAAATCAACTCTAGAATGAGAAATAGGCATTAAACTTGCGTATTTTAGAAGTGATTAAGGGTTTAATACTGTTTAAAGATTATAACGTTCATTTATGACTTCCATGGTATAGACCAGGATTATATTTCAAAAATTGTACGATAAATTTATCTATATACCTCTCTTGCCTAACTTCAGACTCAAGGAAGTGATTCCCTAGTCTGAGCATGGAGGTTAAGTCTGCTGTTCTGAGCTCTCATCTGAGACCTAGAAAGGGTGCTATCAAGAGATGCAGAATTATATTGTGTCCCAACATCAGGAGTATAACCCTGCCCACTGAAAACAACCAAGTAATCCAGTGGACAGTCTAAAGGCAAAGGCTGTAATATCAGATATACTGCATTGCCCCATGAACTCCAAAATCAGCAGTACATAAGAACAAGATACAAGGTCCGGAAGCACTCTTGCTATGATGGAGATGGGGTGTACATCAGGAGGCAGAAAGGCCCAGGACTCATATTAACACTCAGTGTTCAATTTATTTGCAAGATGTCACACAAGTAGCATTCTCCCGTTTTTCACTGATCTGATTCAGAACATCAATAGTATCTTTGATCAAGGTCTCAAAGATCCCATCAGCCAGCTGCATCTTCACACACAACTCGTCCTCATCATAGTTCACCCACTGTGCCTCCTCCTCGTGGAGCTCCTGTACCTAATATGTAGAAGACAACAAGGTTAGAAAATCCCTGTCACACAGAATTTAGGGTATGAATATTTGATGACTTTGTAGTCCCACCAGTGGGAATACAGTCTAAGGAAATAACCCAGAAGAAAAAGAGTGATTTATATAATGATATCAATAGTCCTTTCAATGTTACACAAAGTTTGAAAAAACTCAATTGTCAAATGTAATGAAAACGGCTTCAAAACTGTATTTCAACTTGACAGTATTCCAGTATTTTATAGATATTAAGGATTGTAAGTATGCTGTCTATGTTAACAGAAGGGAACATGTACAAGAATTTAAAAGAAAGAAAAGTACACAAAATATAGATATATAGATTTACAATTATAAAATGCATATATACAAAGACAATATTGGACATGATTCTGGAGTATTACAAATAAATGAGTAACATTTATACTCATTAAGATATTTGAGGGGGCCGGTGAGATGGCTCAGCGGCTTAAGCGCCTGCCCGGCAAGCGCGAGGGCCCGAGTTCGACTCCCGGAACCCACATACGAAAAAGGGGCCGGTGATATCGCTCAGTGGCACGGGCGCCTGCTGGCGCGCGAGGTCCTGAGGTCGACCCCCCGGTACCCACACATACACACACACAAAAAAAAAGATATTTGAAAAAATACACTACCAAAGTTTCTTTTAAAAGTTACTGGGCCAGTGAGATAGCTCAGCGGCATAAGCACCTGCCTGGCAAGTGCAAAGTCCTGAGTTTGACTCCCGGTACCCACATTAAAAAAAAAAAAAAAGTTACTGCTATGCAATACTTTTTCTTTTTGCATTTTAGAATTCTGAGATTCTTAGGTAAATAAATACTAACCAAATTAGAACTAAGTGCTCAAGACATTTAAAAATGACTATTATAAAAAGAAACATGTTAGACTTCTTATACATAATGACACTGTGAGTAGGATGGAGACCAGGTAGACAAAACAGATGATGAACCCTTATCTAGTCACAAATTCAGCAAAGTTAACTGAAGTGACAAGGGTGTCTAGCCAGAAGTCTACCTTGGTGTGTACACACACACACACACACACACACACACACAAAAGCCAAGTGAAAATAAGCTCCTGGTTTGTCCTATTGTATTGTCCCAATCATAGTTTCATTTTGAAAAAGGCAGAATGGGGAACTAATATTCTGGTGCCCACCATAAAGAAATGAGAAGACTCTCGGGAGAAAAAGACTATGTCATCTGAATTTTGGGAGGTAGGTACAGCACTGTCCAACATATTCCCTTGACTAGAGTTGACATAGACACTTCAAGATGACTGCCACATTTTTTTCTCTTTGAGAATGGTTGTTTGAAGGATATATAAATATCCAGTCCTCTGTTCTCTAATTTATGCTCTATGGAACACTGGGAAATTTACAGAGCACATAGTCTGTTAAAGAGAAGTCCACCAGTAAAGAAACTTGTTTTTGTTCTGGTGGTGGTAATGATGGTACTGGAAACTGAATCTAAGAAGCAACAGCTGAAAAATTTCCAGAATTGAGTAAAGATATGATTTGCAGATTCAATAAGCTAATGAGTGTAGAACGAACACACACACACACACCCCCCCACACACAAAATCTTAAACAGAAACCAAACAGAAGATCGATTCCCCATAAAGGAATGTCAGATTTCTCAAGAGCAAGAAGAGAGGTCAGATTACAATGGAATAATATGTTCAAACTGTTCAGGTAAAAGAAATATCCAACTCAGAATTCAATATTCAGCTAGTCTAAACTATCTTTCAAAAAGGAAGAGTTGAAATAAAGACATTTTTAGACTGTTACGGCTTGTGTCTAGATGTCCCCCCAAAACCTCATGGTCATAGGTGGGGCTTTCAGAGGTGGCTCAATCTAGAGTGTGTGATGCTGGGCTTAAGTGTGTGATGCTGGGATCAAGTGTGTGTGACTACTAAATTAGTCCACTGATTGGTTTGGCACAGTTCTGGGTGTGGATAATGGGAGTGAGTAGTGTGAGTGCTACCTGCCCTCAGGACGTGTAGCCTGGATAGAATATAAAGGACAGAAAGAGGGCTGCTGCTGTTGCTTCCTGCTTGTGCTTTTGCTGTCTCCTGCCCTCTGCCTTCCATACCATGTACTGTTTTTTCTCCTCTGTGATACTCCTCTGCCATGCCATCCTGCTTTGGAGCCAGCTGGCTATGGACTGAAACATCTAAGTTTTATTTTGAGCCAAAATAAACTTTTCCTCCTTGTTGGATATTTTGTCTCAGCAACATGAAAAGTAACTAAGACCCAGACAACAATTAGTAAGAGTTTAAAGACCAGAAGGTAATGGAATACTAAAAGTGTCTACTTTAGGAAGATGGCAGTTGGAACTCAGTGAAGGAGAAGAATATAAAAACAATGGTTTCTGTATTATTTTCTATTCTTTTTCATACTTTTAAAGTATTTCATAATTAAATATGTAAGATTTAGAAAAATAACAGTAACAGGTTAGAAAAGAAATAAAGTTATATAGAGTAAAATAAGTTCCTTTTTAAAAGATTAAAAAATTCCTAAGAGCTACTATTATCAAAGATAAGAACAACTAATATATAGTGCTGTTTAATATATATATAATTATTACAACCTTTCTGGAAAACAATTTGGCAACACACAAACATCTTAATATTCTGCATGTATTTTTTTTTTTTTTTTTTTTTTTTGTGGGTACCGGGGGTCGACCTCAGGACCTCGCGCACCAGCAGGCGCCCATGCCGCTGAGCGATATCACTGGCCCCTTTTTCGTATGTGGGATCCGGAAGTCGAACTCGGGCCCTCGCGCTTGCCAGGCAGGCGCTTAAGCCGCTGAGCCATCTCACCGGCCCTCTGCATGTATTTTAACAGCAATTCTACTTTTAGGAATTTATCTTAAGGAAATTACTGAAAATACATGCAAAGATATATTGCAAGACTTTTTTTATAACAGTGCTGTTTACAAGAGCAAAAACATTATTGACTAGTTAAATAAATTATAATACCTCCACATGATGGACTATTGTATTTCCACCAAAATAAAATAGAATGAAGTTGTTTAAAAATAATACAAAATAAAGGAACATCTAATGTCAAGGAAATATTTCCACATTTTATGAAGTAAAAACAATTAGACTTGAAAAAAAAAGACTATTATATGAATCTGTTTTAAAAAAACTCTTTCTGTAAAAGAGCCAAAATTTATGTACATCAATATTAAGTTATTCAGGTGGTGAGATTTTCACGATCACTTTCTTTTCATTAGAATTTTCTAAACTTTCTAAAATGAGCATAATTATAATAAATATTTTAAAAACTATTTTAAAGTTCCTATTTTTAGATCCTCTTCTTTTGCACTACATGAAAATTTTTTGCTTTATGTATCATAAAAAATGGTTATTTTAAATCTCACTCCTAAACTGCAAGAGGTCAAAATTTATAAATGTTAGGTTGGCCAAATTGAATAGTAAGGAAGACTAATTTACTTAGCATTTCTTATTAATAACTAGCTCAAGAAGTTAACATGATTTCATTAAACATTAAAAAGAGTAAGCTCATATGAAATGTTACATACATGTGTCGGGTTTCCTGTAAGAAGTTGAAAAATATTTTACAACCAGCCAATTGCTAAATCGCTTCTTTCCTACAGACATCACCTCATTTAAACTGTAATAATCTTACATTTGAAAATGAAGGGCCAGTGAGACGGCTCAGCGGCTTAAGCGCCTGCCTTGCAAGCGCGAAGGCCCGAGTTCGACTCCCAGAACCCACATACGAAAAAGGGGCCGGTGATATCGCTCAGCGGCACGGGTGCCTGTTGGCGCGTGAGGTCCTGAGGTCGTCCCCCCGGTACCCACAAAAAAAAAAAAAAAAAAAAGAAAATGAAATATTTTGCTTAATATTAGAGAATTTTCTGATGACTGTCTGATGACTGCTTACTTTACTGATTTTATTTGGTATTATCTGGAAGCATCTGATGTCAGGGTACAATATCTTGTTTTTTGGTACATTTAATAAAGAGCTACAGATCATTTTGCTTATTAGTCACTTGTTAGGTACATTATTTGTTATTCTATATTAATAATTCAGGATGAAGATTGCTCCAAATTGCTGCCCTTCCTCCAATATATTTAATCCTTCCACTACTAAGAATGACACTTTGTATCCAGTTGACTATTGACTGAAACCTCTACAAACTGTGAGCTGAAATAAACCTTTCCTCCTTTAACTTTGGTGCCAGGTATTTTGTTTCAGCAATAAGAAAAGTAACTAAGATTTTGGTACCAGAAGTGGGGTCGTTACTGTGATGCTACCTGGCCATGTAGTTCAGAGGCCTTTGTAACTGGCTGTGGAAAGTTTGGAAAGGTTTGGAGATGTCAGATGAGAAAACATCCCTGGAATGTTGCAAGCTGAACTTGATGGGAGATTCTGGTCAGAGCTCAGAAGACCAGAATGCTGATAGCAATGCTGCTGGTGAAGACCAGACTCAGGAGGTTTCTGTTGGAAGGACTGCATTAGATGTTGGATTCCAGGTCATGTGTGTTATGCTTCAGCAGAAAGTTTCTCTGCATTTTGCTCTTATCTAGAGACTTTGCCTGAGACTGAGATTAAGTGTGGCAGATGAATTAATATGATGGAAGAAATTTCAAGGCAGTCTAATGTTGAGGCAGTGGTGTGGCTACTATTGGGAACTTTCAGCCAGAACTTTTAGCCAAATCAAGAGCAAAAGGCCCACCAAAATGATTTAAAATGTTTTGAGTTTGGCCAGAAAGAAAGCTCCAGTAAAGTTACAGACTGCAAAGATGAAGCAGAGGAAAACCTGGTTGCTGAGAAAGAACTGGACAATAGAAAAGATGCCCTGAGGGTATCAGAGGAACCAACAGGACTCCACCATTTGCAGCCTCAAAGTTACAAAGGTGAAAGACTTTGCATTGAGAAGAGAATCCCAGAGCACCATGTTCCAGAACAGGTATTTTGTCCTAGCAACAAAAAAAGTAACTAAGACTCCATCTGTCTGTCTGTTTTGAGACAGGGTCTTGCTAAACTGCCCTGATGAGACCTGAACTTGAAGTCCACCTGCCCCAGCCTCCCTCATGACTGGGATCCTCCATGATTTTTTAAAACTATGAATCTAATTTCTCTTGTTTAAACTCTTTGTTTTTTAAGATAAAATCCAAAATCTTTTCACAATTCAGAAGTTACCTCTTTCAGTTTATTTTATGCCGCCTCCTCCATCACTGACACTTAAGGTCAAACCCATGCACCTTCTTATTTTAGGTTCTTTTTTTTTTTTAAATGTAGGTACCGGGGGTCGACCTCAGGACCTTGTGCGCCAGCAAGCGCTTGTGCTGCTGAGCGATATCACTGGCCCTTTTCTTCCTTTATGTGGGTTCCGGGAGTCGAAATCAGGACCTTGTGCTTGCCAGGCAGGTGCTTATGCCGCTGAGCTATCTCACCGGCCCTTATTTTAGGTTCTTTGCACATGTAGTTTACTCTCCCTGAATCGTTCTATCAGAGAGCTTAGTTAATGCTTGTTCATCTTTAAGATGTGAAATCAAATGTTACTTTGATCTCAGGGAAGCCTGTTCTAGATCAGTTTCCTCTGGTTTATATTTTTATAACAATTCCCTCTATTCTATTTTTGTTGCTTAATTTATAGTTACATACATGTGTAAATTACATATTATGGGTTAGTTTTTGCCAGCAAAGTGGAATTCCCAGAAGGCACAGACTATGTCTGCTTGGCTTCCCATTTAAACATCAGTCTTTAATTAGCATAATTCCTGACTCAATGTATACATAGAGATGACTTATAAGGGATATGATCAATTTAATTAATAGGTTAGATGAATGCCTCTTAACATGCTTTTTTTCTTTAATCTTTAAGAAACAAAGGACGTCACACTTGGCAATTAATAAACTTTAAACACTGGAGAAATAGGAAACATTCACCTTCTTGAGAAAGATCTATGAATTAATGGGTTAAAAATCTTGGTTCCTATTTGCTGGGCAAGTCACTTAGCAGTGTTGAATCTAAATTTCTCATTTATAAAACAGAGAATAACATTAGTCCTTCCTATCTCATATAATTATTGTGAGGATCAAGTAAGACATGAGAAAGAATGATAACACTGTAAAATGCCAAACAATTGCTATTTAGTATAGTTATTACTGAGTAAATGAAGTACTAGAGAATTATGCACATGGGGAAAGCTGATAAATTTAAGTATTACACAGGAGATAAACCTGAAAAGTAACATCTGAGTTTTCCTTTAACATTCTTTTTTTAGGGAAGAAAGGATAACAATTTTTTCTTTTCTTTTAATAAACATTTCCTAATGTTAGCAAAATATACTGAAAAACTACATAGGTCTTATCCAGCTAAAGTTCTGGATGATGATGATGATGATGATGATGATGATGATGATGATGATGATATAACAGCTAATATTTATTCAGTTATATATGTTACGAACTGTTCTGTTTTACACATACAGTCATAGTTTGCATAATGATTAGTCAACAACAGACAACATATACTATGGTGGTCACATAAGTTTATAATGGAGCTGAAGGATTCCTACCAATTAGTGACATTATGGTCCTCCACAAAGTCATAGCACAATCCTATTACTCATGTGATCATGGTTTGTTATAAACAAACCTACTGCATTGCCAGTTGTACAAAAGTATAGCACAATTACGTACAATCTATAACACTGAATAATGACAATAAGGTTTAGCTATGAACTACTTTGAAGGCATTATTTAGAATGTATTTCCTTCTACTTATTAAAGAAAAGGTTGGCTGTAAAATAGTATGCTATATTATGCCCGTATTAGCCTCATACACCTTGTTTCTCATTTCTTGCTTACATCAAGAGGCCCTATCAAGGGACCAATTATACCATCTAGGTTTGTGTAGTATAGTCTATGATATTTTGCACAATGTAGGCATCCCTATCATTAAGCAATGCATGACCATATACAAATACTCATTTAACCTTAATAATTTTATCAGATAGGTACTTATTATCATCTTGATTTTACACATAGAGAAACAAGGCAAAAAATGGATAGATGAACTTGTCCAATATTATGCACCAACTAGCAAAACAAATTCTAAGTTCAAGCAGTCTGGCTCCAAAATCCACATTGGTCTCTTTTCAATTTACTACATTAAACTGTTTCCACTCAAGTTTTGATTTCTCAAGCTTTCCATAAAATACTAAATTAAATACTCATATGCCAAATACAAAACAAAGCAATTTCTACTGAGAAGTAGAAACACAGCAAGTGAAGATTTAAAATTTTAATCTCATAGCCTTAAAATCAATTATCATTTTCCCTTTTGGAATCTATCTACACTCTGATTTTAGAAGATATGGTCAAAATAAAAATTGTTTGGATGTATATACACTGACCAGGATATGATCCACTCGGTCTCTTTTCTTTCTTCCAAATTTCATCATTTTCTGCCAATCTGTTTTGTGGTTTGTCTGTTTTTTAAGACTGAACAATTTGAGTACTTCAGTTGCTATGAAGTTCTGTAGAAATAAGAGGAATGAATAAAACACGACAATGAAGTTTTGAAATTCATATATTTATAATGCAATTAACAGATTTATGCTAATAATATAATAATTATGACAAAAGATCATGTATATTTCTTTTTTTTTTTTTTTTTTTTTGTGGGTACCGGGGGGACGACCTCAGGACCTCGCGCGCCAACAGGCACCCGTGCCGCTGAGCGATATCACCGGCCCCTTTTTCGTATGTGGGTTCCGGGAGTCGAACTCGGGCCTTCGCGCTTGCAAGGCAGGCGCTTAAGCCGCTGAGCCGTCTCACCGGCCCCCATGTATATTTCTTAAACTTATAGTTCCACTTAGTAATCTGAAGGGAAAAGCATCCCAAATGTTCAGATTTCATTCACTTAAATAATTTTTGTAGCTGAGTGTGGTGGTACACTATTGTAGTCCCAATAGGGAGGCTGAGGCAGGAGACTGCTTGCTTGAGCCCAGGAGTTCGAGTCCAGCCTGGGCAACATAGCGAAACCCTGTCTAAAAAACAAAACAAAACAAAACAAACCCTTCAAAACAAACAAACACAAAAAACAAACAAACAGAAAAGGAGGTAGCCTGAACTACCTCGCAAGATCCAGTCTCAAATAGAAAAAAAGAGAGCTCAATATAGTCTCTCTGGGACCTGAAATTGAGGCACCTGGAAAACAACCACCTGATGAAGAAGAACAGTAGATCTCTGTGAATTGGGAGAGGGTGACAGGACAACTAGAAACTACAGAAAAGCTGGAGATATGGAGTACAACAGAGAAAAGAACAAAGCAGGCTGGAGCACTAAACCCAGCTCAGGGAGGGGAAACCTGTCTCTGCTAACACAAGGTAAGTCAGGAAAGGGTCAGCAGCTCCACAGAGAAACAGACCAGGATGGCAGCACTAGTCCCAAGGAAAGTTTGTGGTTATTATAAACTGCAAAAACAATGATGGTGGTGGTGGGGTCTGGTGATTTAGCTCAGTGGTAGAATGCTTATCTAGCAAATGGGAGGCCCTGGGTTCAGCCCTCAGCACCAAAAAATTAAAAAGCAACAAACAAACAGCATGGGGTTTTTACTCTGAAAGTGATTCCTTCCACATGGCAGGGTAGAGTTGGAGAAGAAATCCAGAGCAATCAAGCAAGAGAAAAAAAGAAAAGGGACATGTATAGAAAAGTAAGAAATCAAACTATACTTATTCTCAGGTGACGTGACCTGAGAAGACCCAAAAATTTCCACCAAAAGACCCTAGAATTAAAGAAATTCAGCAATGTAGCAGGACACAAATCAACAGCATTCTGTACACCAATAATGAACCCACTGAGAAAGGAATTAAAAATACCATTCACAATAGCTTCAAGAAAAATTAAATATTTAGGAATTAATCTAATAAAAGAAGTGTAACAAGCGAAATAAACCGGATGCACATTTGTAAACATCGTATTGTCTCCCTAGTATGAAAATGCAATTTCACTGTGACTATTCCATTCCTTAGTCTTCTATTTTTACCTAGCTTTTACATGGCTTAATCTTATACTGAGTAATATTTTTCTCCAAAAGGTATTTGTACATTCTCTAATGCTTGAGTTTGTTAATACATGAGAATGTTTACTTGTTGTCTATAAAAAAAAAATAAATAAAGTTTGGAAAAAAAAAAATAAAATAAGTCCCTCTATAATGAAAACTACATTATCAACTGGCCGTACTTCTAAAACCGAAATATAAATTTAACACAATCTTTATCAAAATATCAATAGCATTCCTCACAGAACTAGAGAAAACATTCATAAAATTCATATCAGAACCAGAAAAGATCCAGAATAGCAAAAGCAATCCTGGGAAACAACAAAGCAGGAGGCATCACAATCTTGTATTTCAAGTTATATTAAAAAGCTACAGTGATAAAAATAGCATGGTACTGGCACAAAAAACCAGACAGGTGGATCAGTGGAACAGACTAGAGCAATGGTGGCAAACTGATGGCACATGTACTGCAGCAGGCTGTTTATTATCACTGAAAGCTCTAAAAGGCTCCCCATCACTGGACTAGAGGATGCAGAAACAACTCCAGGTACATTCAGCCATCTGATCTTTAACAAAGGGGCCAAAAACATACACTGGAGGAAAGACAGCCTCTTTAGCAAATGGTGCTAGGAAAACTGGCTACCCACATGCAGAAGATTGAATGTAGATCCATCTCTCTCAGTATGTACTAAACTCAAATCAAAATGGATCAAAGATCTAAACGTTAAAACTGGATACAATCTGCTGGAAGATAAAATAGGTAAAAATCTTATTCAAGATATAGGCATAGGCAAGGACTTTTGAACAGAACCTCTACATAAGAAACAACATCAAGAATCAACAAATAGGATATCAAGTTTAAAAGCTTCTGTATAGCAAAGAGAAGAACCAACAGAGTGAAGACATAACCTACAGAATGGGAGAAAATGTTTGCTTAGTACTCCTTAGATATACATCTAGAATATAAAAGAGCTAAAAAAAATTATACTCCCCAAAATAAAACACCCAGTCAAAAAGTTGTCAACTGCCAAGAACAGACTTCTCACAAAAAGTACAAATGGCCAATAAATACATGTAAAAAAGGTTCAACATCTCTGCCATTATAGAAATGCAAATTAAAAAAACACTGAGAGTCCATCCTGCTCCAGAAAGAATGAATACCATCAAAAAGTCAAATAACAGCAAGTGCTGATAAGACAGTGGGGAATTTAAACTAGTACAACTAATATAGATGTCAGTATGGAGATTCCTGCAAAAACTAAAAATAGAAGTTCCATTTGATTAACCAATTTATTCCCCTTCTAAGATTCTCCCTGAAAAAGTTAGATATCATTTTACAGTGATACATGCATACCCATGTTTATAGCAGCATAATTCATAATAGCTAAATCTTGGAAGTGACCTATATGTACACCAACAGATGAAAGGATAAAGAAAATGTGGTATTTATACACAATGGAGTACAATTCTGCTATAAAAAAGGAGATGAGTTACTTTTAGGAAATTGATGCAACTTGAGACCATAATGTTAAGCGAAATAAATCAGACACATAAGCTTAAACATCATGTAAGTTTCTCTTGTATGAGAAACCCAAAGTATAAATTAAAGAGCAATACAAAAGATAAGTAATAGGAGGCATAGAGACAGATATTATGCAAATGGGAAGGGGACCAAGAGACGGAGGAGAGGAGAAGGAGAGGGGAAGTAAAAAGAATTCAGAGGGGTTATATAATTGTGTATGCAAACATTTACTAATAAAAATTAAAATTCTAAAAAGAAATTTTGTTTCTATACATTATAAAACTAATAAAATTAAAACTTACTCATGAGTCTGCAAAAAAACAAAAAAAAACAAAAAAAAAACACAAAACTTCAGAGTTCCTTTTACCTGCAAGCCACCCTTAACCATCTTCAAGGTGGAAAAATTACTGGCAAAATTACTACAGAAGGCATAATATAAATCTTTGAACTGAAAAAATTTCAAAAAAATATTTGGAGCAATGCCATGAGAAAAGTATAAGCTTTTGTATGGAATAGTTTATTTTGAAGCTCTAAGATCTGAATATGTTTCATTAAAAAATATTAACA
Source organism: Erethizon dorsatum (assembly GCA_028451465.1). Lineage (NCBI taxonomy): Eukaryota > Metazoa > Chordata > Mammalia > Rodentia > Erethizontidae > Erethizon > Erethizon dorsatum. The sequence goes on from CM051830.1 coordinate 28,787,083, forward strand.
CTTCAGTATGAGAAGCATGATAATTTTTCTGCTAATATCTAAATCATCACTTTTAAATAACTTCACAAAATATTTTTTCAATATGAAAATTAGTGGGTAGTATCTATTGTATGCATGCAGTTTGATGACTGCTTGTACATTATATAATTTCAACTCATTTTTGTTAGTACTAATTTTTTTTTTTTTTTTTTTTTTTGTGGATCCGGGGCTCGACCTCAGGACCTCGCGCACCAGTAGGTGCCCGTGCCGCTGAGCGATATCACCGGCCCTTTTTTTGTATGTGGGTTCTGGGAGTTGAACTCGGGTCCTCGCACTTGCCAGGCAGGCACTTACGCCACTGAGCCATCTCACTGGCCCTGTTTTGTTATTTTTGAAGATGCTTCTTTTTTTTTTTTTTGTGGTTATCGGGGGTCGACCTCAGGACCTCGCGTGCCAGCAGGCGCCCGTGCTGCTGAGCAATATCACCGGCCCTTTTCTCATATGTCGGTTCCGGGAGTCAAACTCGGGCCCTTGCGCTTGCCAGGCAGGCGCTTATGCCGCTGAGCCATCTCACTGGCCCTGAACATGCTTCTATTAAAAAATACTATTCTCAATGAGGGAAGGAATACATTTATAAACCAGAATCATCTGAGAATATCTGCAAACTATTTATGTGCCCTTAAACTCCACCATTCCCTGCCTATACACACACACACACACACACACACACACACACACACACACACAAATTCATCCAAGGATTTACCAAGTGTGGAAGAAATGGAGTATGTAAATGTGTTCTGAAAAAAACTACCTACTTTAATCTCAGCCAGAGACTGGCAAAGTTTTTCTGTAAGAGATCAAATTATAACTATTTCAGGCTTTTGTAGCAGGAAAGCAACCACAAACAATATGTAGTGAAATGAGTATAGCTGTGATCCAACAAAACTTTATTCCTAAAAAGATGGGAAGCTGAATCTTGTCCATGCACCACAGTTTTCTAACCTCCAAGGTATGCATACATTATACCTCATAAATATCTACTGGTGTTTTCAGTATAAAATATAAAATATATATATATATATATTTTTTTTTTTTTGGTACCGGGAATCGAACTCACACTGTCGCGCTTGCCAGGCAGGCGCTGTGCCGCTGAGCTATATCCCCGGCCCCTATTATAAAATATTTTTAAAGGCTTTCTTTCATCAACTAAGTTTGGAAAACACAACTCTAAAGCCTTATTACTTAGACTACGGGATATAGCTCAAGATGATTCACATGCACATTGAAGTTTAACAGTGCTCTTGAAATAAAACCTTTGTTGAATTAAGGAAACATGCTGACAATATGACTAGTCCTTGTAGCTTCTGGGAAATTAATCTTTTCAAAGCTCTCATAGATAACATAATATTTTACACATTATGTTACAATTTTACATATTTCAAAACCACATTACCAATTTGAACCTCCCAAACCAAAAATGTAGAGGATTGGCATGTTAAAAAGACATATGGGGGCCGGTGAGATGGCTCAGCGGCTTAAGCGCCTGCCCGGCAAGCGCGAGGGCCCGAGTTCGACTCCCGGATCCCACATACGAAAAAGGGGCCGGTGATATCGCTCAGCGGCACGGGCGCCTGCTGGCGCGCGAGGTCCTGAGGTCGACCCCCTGGTACCCACAAAAAAAAAAAAAAAAAAAAAAAAAAAAAAAAAAAAAAAGACATATGGACGTATCAGGCACATTTTCATGTACACTTCTAGAATATTTTGCCTTTCTCTAAATTCCAAAATTTCACCTAAAACTCCTATGAGTTGCAATTAATTTATCTCCCTGGGTATTTTCTAATTTTTCCTTAGCCATCATAAACTATTACATGTATGAAATGACTATGCAGGTTACACAAACTTGCTACTTCAGTTTCCTTTTACCCTCATCCCTTCATTGCTCATGAAATCAATGAGTCAACAAATATTTACTGAATACTCACTATGGACAGTCCATGAAAGACTACCCATTTTTACAACATTTATAGATATGTGTAAATGATCAACAAATCAATAAAGGAGGTACTCATAGTTTTCAGCTTACCTTGATTTCATTGAGGTTATTTGGATTTTTCACTCGTCGGAAATAACTAGAGTTGATTCTACATGGCTTCATCCAGACAGGCTGATTCAAGTTGGGATCCTCAGCAAATATTTCTTCAAAAATCTCTTTTGTTAAATCAAAAACCACCTTGATAGAGAAAAATAAAACACAATGGCTAAGAAGTCAAATTCCAGGAAGTAGAGAGAAGTATAAAAATTAAAATCATCCTTTCATGTTATATACCTGTTTGTAGACTCTTTTACTAGTGCTTTCTATATCTAAGCCCTTACTGGCACAGCCAAGCAGTTTGGTAGGAATACTGATGCTATGAAGGTCATGGCCTAATTCTTTCCATTTCCAAAGTTCTTCTGCTGCATTATGCACAAGAATTTCTACTTCTTCGGCAGTATGTGGGACTGCCAATAATGTTTCACATGTCTTTTGAGGTGCTCCTTTAGGTTCTGCCATCAGAGGTACAATTGTTTCTTCTGCCTTACTTTTTTGGATTTTGTGAGAGGAGCTCAACCCAAAGTCTTCATCAAACCAGTCTTGATCATCTCCTAATGTGCTCAGGAACTCCCGGCTGATTTCAAGTTCAGCAAGTCTCTTAGCAAGCTCTTCCTGCCCACTGGCACCGAACACTGGGCTTTCCTATAGAAATAGAAACACCCAAATAGTGGATCACTTAACGACTCAGCTTACTTAGTAAGTTTTTTTTTTTTTTTAAAAACAAAGTGTATCGTGTTATTTATATGTTTAACATTTCTCTATACATAAGAAAATTAAAACATGGCAGCTTCCTAATGAACAAGAAAAACATTACCCTGTTCACAGTATTCTGCTTACATAAGCCTTATCATTCAATTTTTATAATAAAGGTTTGTTGATAAGTTTTCCCTTTTTTGTACCACTGCTATTCTATTTCTGAAGGACTGTCTCTGGGATATGGAAATGGGGTATGAAACTTCTCACCTCTGGTGATTATCTGCTTCAAGTTACTCTAAATCATTACTTTTGTTCAACTGTCCAAGGACAACCTAAACAAGTTGATGATCTGCATAGATGTCATAGTGGATACATTTCAGTTTTATCAGAATCAACATCATAATTGGTAATCTCTGCAGGGTACAGATATCTCTGCTGAGTTGATACATGAACAATTAAAAAGAACTGGGTTGGCAACCATTAGAAAATTTATCTAGAGCATATACTTTTTTTTTAGTGAATCTGGAAGGGGATCTAATCTGTGGACACTATACAGGGGCTGTCAAACCAGCAGTTTAAATGAATGTTTCAGTTCCCAAAACCTGCCAGCATTTATGACAACTCCATAGTGACTACTCATGACATAACAGAGGACAAACTTCAGACAGAAAAATAGCTTCAGGACCTTTAAAACTAGCATAATGATCTTATCTAATGAACAGCATGTCAGGATGAAAACCTATCACATACAACAGAATTAAAATGCACTACACAGGCAAGGTAAATCTACACTCTTTTTAGATGAAATACTTACAGGTCTGGGACACATATCTGGAGAGGAAATCTCTTCTTTTTCATCTTCCAATTCAGACCTTAAGTAGCAGACTGGAACACTGACTGAGTGTTCCTCAAGATTTTGGGGTGGATCTTGGGATGGTACTTTCTTTTGGTCATCAACAAGAAATTCCTGGTTACTAAGCTGAATTTTCTCATTCTTAGCTCTCTTGATTTGCTGTAGTTGGCTGACTGTGTCCTTCACAACAACATTTAGTAAACTGTCTGCCAGTAAGCTGACTGTTTCCAGTTGTTGCTCTGACTTTTTTTCTTCATTGAGCGATGACTTTAGCTGGGCCTCTAATTGGTTTTTTTCTTTTGTTAAAAGGTCTAGAAGCGGGGTAGAAAGCTTTTCTGAAACTTCAGAACATACATTTTCTTCCTTTTCTGTGAATGGTTGTTGCTTCTGCAATTCTTCAGAAAAGGTATTGTCTAAAGTATCATCTTCTGCAGCAATGGAAACCTTTTCTGTGGCACCAAAATGGTCTTTGTTATCCTTTAAAGATATCAGTGAACCCACTGAAGATTGCTGGTGGACATGAGCTTCGTGTACCCCAGAAATGTCCCATATATTATCTGTTTCTATTTTAAGGCTTCTATCTCTATCCACTGAAGTTTCTATATTGTGCGTACTAGGTAGAGATTTGTCGTAAAAATATTCAACTGCATCTTTTTCTTTATCTTTTAAACCCTCTGTATCTTTTTGCTCTTGATTATAGTGCTGATATTGTTCATCTGAATAACAGTCTTCATCTTCATTTATGTCTATATAGTCATTAAAGTTTTCTAGAATGTGGGATATTTTTTGAGGAGGAGCAAAAATACCATGCTTATCTCTGCACACAAAATATACAATGCCATCATATGTTCCATTGTTATTTCCTTCAGGTTTATCTAACTCCACTCCAGCCCAAAATCCTTTAGCAAAACTAGTCTCACCTTTGAATCGAAGAATTCCTGGCTGAACATTGCCAATCAACACCCTATCACCAATGTGGAAATCAAGTAACTCATCTGCAACAGAAACTGGAGCCAAGGGAAGGGAGTCAGTAACTCCCTGTTCATGCTCTACATCACTGCGCTCCTTACTTTTCATCAGCTCAGTAGGGGACTTGAGTTCTAACAGCCTTTCCGAATGGACACTACTATGAACAGAAAGGCTTTTCTCACTTAGGTACTCACTGATTTCATCATCACTACCAAAGCTGGTAGCTCTACTTCTAGAGTTCCTTGTTTGCTGTGACTTATCTCTGCAAGAGTGAGCCTCTTTCTTGAGTGACAACAAAGATGACACCTCAGAGCCATCTTTATACAATGCAGCTGAAATTTCTTTCTTGAAAGAAGACACTTCAAAATCTTCAGAGTATGACAATTCTTTAGGAGCAAAAAGATGTTCTGACAAAGATGAGTCCCTTTCCTTTTTGTTCTTTTGTTCATGAATATCTTTTACTGGCTGGATGTCTGCAGTATGGTCTCTATCTTGATCTGACTCTCTCTCTTTCAATATTTCCTCTTTTTTATGAAGACTTTCAACGGCCAATCTAATTAAATCTCTCTGAACATTTACAGAATCTGAAGGAAGATTTTTCTTTAAAAGAATTTCAGATGAGTCTCCCTGTTTCAATAAGGTATCAGATGGTTTAGAGCAGGCATCTTCAATCTCATTCTCTTCCAATTTTGCATATTCTACTTTTTGTGTTTCTGGTTTTTTACTGGACTCTTCAACCTTGGCTTCTGACACATCAAAAATTCTATCAGAGGCATTTAATTCCTTGAGAAGAGGTAATGAAAGAACATTTTCTAGAGAATCTCCAGATTCTTCCCTGGCTTTCCTTGACGATCTGAGAATTGGAGAAGGAGTCTGCAAATATTCTTCAGTCTGAATGTCCAATTCAATCACTTTCTTTGCATATGCAGATAAAGACCTTTCTGATCTTTCAGAACCTGACAATGAAGCATCTTAAAGAAAAAAAAAAAATCACATCAAAATTATTTAACTACAATCTTTCAATTTTTAAGACTCAACTGTAAATAAAAGCCAAATCCCAATGAAGAAGAACTCTAGTCAATAAATATGACCTATTTTGGTTACTATGTAAGTTTTTTATTTAAGAGAATGTACTGCCAGGGATACAGCTTGGCGGCGGAATTTTCCTGGAGATTACAACTAAGCTCCCAAACACACACACAAAAAAAGACAAACTATTTCTGCAAATGTAGCATTTGAAGAGCTAAATTTACAAAATAAGAACAAAGAATGATATAATGAGCTGATAAATTAAGCTTTTAATTCAAATCTCTATTTTGTTCCTGATGCTAGGCAGGCTTTTTTGTACACTGGTTCTATTTTCCTCATTGAGTCATATTTTATTTTCAATAATTTTTCTCTCTTTTAGATTGAAAAAAAGTACATAATATAAATAAAAACAATATAATAAAACAACAGCACAAATCCTTAGACTACGTAGATACAACTTATTTTCTCTAATTACATACCAACATGCTCAGCAATAGACTCCAAGGATCCTCTGGAACGTTCTGGCTCTGTTAGTGATTTCCAGTTTTTTGCTGTTTCAGATCTGAAGTAGAAAAATTAATAAGCAGAAATAGATATATTGCTGATACTGTAATAATTGGCAACAAAAAAAGGGTTCTTAATCCTTTCTCCACCAGAAGTATTTCAATCTTTGCCACTGTCATCAAGCCTATTTCTCATCCCCATCACTCTCTTTAGATGATCTTACCTCTTTTTCTTTTTTTTTTTTTTTTGAGACATGTCTTACTATATAGTTTAGACTGGTCTTAAACTTGCTATGTAGCCCAGGCTGGCCTTGAACTAGCAATAACCCTCCTGGCTCAGCCTCCCGAGTAGGGATTATAGGTGTGTGCCACCATGCCCGGCTTTGCCTCTTTTTCTAACTACAAACTTAACCTGTATTTACAGCCATCCCAACTACCTTTCCTCCTAGCTGCAGGGAGAAAAAGATGTTCAAAACTAATTGCTCATAGCCTCACAGATGGTACTCAATTATCTACTGTCTTTATTACCATTTTTACTACCCAGCTCTATTTTTTTCTCTTTGAATGCATATTTTCTTGGCTTCAACCACTATCTATAAATTGGTCATCCCCAGTGACCTCTGATAACTCTAAAGGACAACTTACATGAACTATGGCATCTCAAAATTATAAGCTTCTCACAAAAATGACCCACTTTTCTATTTCATTTAGTGGAACCCTGACCCCATCAACTCCCAGGAGAAACCTGGGAGTCATTTATTCTTCTTCCCCATTGAGCACTTTACCTCGTCAAATCTACTTCTTATATATTCCTAAAATGTACCTCCTGTTTTCTTATTTCCTGCTGCTCATTTGAGGTCTGGCTTAGACTACTTTTTTGGCTTCTAAGCTTAGTCTTTTTTATCTTTCCTCCATATTGTGGTCAGAAAGATCTGTGACAAATTTGTCACAATTCAATCAATCAGTCAATCTATCTATGTATCTATCTTTTTTTTTTCTCTCCTTTCCCCTGCTGCCACTCTTTTCCCTTCCCCTCCCATGCTGGGGACTGAACCCAGGCTCTCACACATGCTAAACACATGCTCTGCCACCCTGGCCCCTGGTTAAACATTTTTAGTGGCTTAATAAGGAAAACTATAAAGCCATTCAATAGAAATTAAAATAAAACTTATGGTTTATAATATAATGAGAAAATGCATAGGTAACAAAAATACAAACAAAAATCTAAGCAGAAAAATTCTGAGAGGAAATATGTCTGTTCACATTTGCTATTTTAGACTGAGTATTATGTGTGTATGATTTAAACTTTTTTTTTTTTTTGTGGGTACCGGGGGGTCGACCTCAGGACCTCGCGCGCCAGCAGGCGCCCGTGCCGCTGAGCGATATCACCGGCCCCTTTTTCGTATGTGGGATCTGGGAGTCGAACTCGGGCCCATCGCGCTTGCCGGGCAGGCGCTTAAGCCGCTGAGCCATCTCACCGGCCCTGATTTAAACTTTTTATGCTTCTCTAGCTATTCTAATAATAACAATAGTAGCAGTTAATATATCATGCTTACTGTGTTACAGGGCCTATTATATATCTTTTAACTTTTACAACAAGTATATTAATCATGTATTATTATCCTGTTTAATAGAGATATATAAATCCCTATTTAAAAACTGAAGCTAAGAGGTTAAATAACTTGCCCAAAGTTATTTGGCTAGCTGGAGACAGGATACAAGCTCAAATATATTTAATTACAATGAGCCTGTATTACTTATGTAACAAAAAAAAAATCTCCAAATATGTTTGAAAACAACCTTTGAGGGCTCCATATGTTCTAAAAGATAAAATATAAACAAGGAATAATTGAGTACAGGATTTCAATATTCAGGTTTTACTTACTTTTCTGCTGACTCTACCAATAGGACTATTGTGTTCAGCTCCCACGGTACACCAATATATTTTCTGTTTTTGCTCATTCATGAATCACCTCTGTGAAATGTCCCCATTTCTCAGTTACATTGACTGACCTAACCCATACTCACTGTTTGAAAGATTTAAATATTATAACATGACTATAGATTAAAAATAATATTTAATATACCCTATATTTTCATATATTGTATATTCTAATACTGCTACTTACTATCTTCTGTATTTGCTTAACGGCTATATAATATTCTATTTAACCTGAGCAGAACCATAATTACTGAGCTACTCACCCATTTTTGGATCTAAAGATTAATTCTAATACCTTATGAATATAAAGGATGCTATGTTAAACATACCCATGCAAAGAGTTTTTTTTTTTTTTTTTTGAGATGGGGTCTCACTATGCAGTTCAGGCTGGCCTCAAACTCACAGCAATCTTTCTGCCTCAGCCTCCCAAGTGCTGGGATTACAGGCGTGTGCCACCATGGCCAGCTGAGATTCTTGATACTCCACATTTTATCAAGCTAGTTTTCCAAAAGTGCGATTACCGTGGTGGTCAAAGGTTATATAGTTTTGGAATCTAAGACATGGCCAAATTGTATTTTGAAGCATCTATGCCAACTTGTGATGCTACCATTAGCAATGTTGGAGAGTACTATTTGCTTTGTACCCCCTAGACTGAAGGATTAAACATATATTTTAAAAATCTGCACCATATTATAAATTTGTGCTTTTCATACACAATACTTTTTTACTTTTGTGAAACTAAAACTATAAAATAGTATCTTTATTTGTATAATTTCATAGGTACTTAAAAGATAAACTTCTACCAAAAACCTTTTCTTTCTTTCTCAAACAAGACAGAATAAAAATAATTTATCAAAAATTCCTACCTGTGTAGTGGAGGGGGCTTGATCTTGGGTTTTTCAGAAGCTGTGGAGAATGTTTTAATCTGAGGTTTGGCTGTTGGTGATGTTTCCAAATCTCGGCTAAGCTCGGCTTCAGTTTTCTTAATGAATTCATCATATGACTTAAGTTTAGAAAAACCAAAGAAGTTACTATACAGAATTAAAAAAAAAAAACTATCTTGTTATAAAATAGTATATTAAAAATTTTTAAGTAGCATAATTTAAATATCCAACCAGTAAAGACGATATCATTAAAAATCTCTCTCCCTGCCTCTTGGGTTCAATCCCCAGAAACATAAAAAAGGAAAAATAAGAAGAAGATGAAGAAGATGAGGAAGACGAGGAAGACGAAGATGAAGAAGATGAAGATGAAGAAGAAAGATGAAGAGGAGGAAGAGGAAGAAGCGGAAGAGGAAGCAGCAGCAGGAGAAGCAGAAGAAATTTAATATTTCTATAGAAATATGAATATTTCATATCCTGTCATATTAAAAAAATTAAGTAATGTTTCCTAATCATCACCCATTCTGTAAACAAAACTTTACTAATTTATAATTATATTTTGTATGACATCTAAGGGGAGCCTTTTATCTATTACCTGTCCATTTTCTATAAGGGCTGACATTTCTACTTTTGCAACTCTCACTACTATAGTTTTTTTGTCCAACACTGTATATTCAGTATCTACTCACAATGTGGTCCAAATTAGACTATCAATAAATAGTTATAGAATGAATGGATGGATGAACATCTGTCAATTGATACAGATCCCTAAAATCCCTAGTTTTATGACTGTCATCATCCATGTTCTCTTCATCTGAATTCTCAATATTCTGATAAATTCCTAGTATTAAACATACATTAGCTTGGCATGATAGTACACACCTGTGATCCTACCACTTGGAGGGCTGAGGCAAAAGGATTGAGAATTGGAGGCCAGCCAAATCTCCAAAGTGAGATTCTATCTCAAAAACCAAAAACCAACAAAAAACCCAAAATATACATTAAACATAGCTAGATGGCCCACTTAGCCAGGTATGTAAAAGGACTATGATTACTCAGATCTGAAAGCTATACTCATATGAGTATAATCCATTTATTAAATCTATGATCAAATAAACTCCCCCCCGCCAGCACTGGGGATTGAACTCAGGGCCCTGTGCATGCTAGGTAAGCCCTCTAGGACTGAGCTGCACCCTCAGACATTTTTAAAATTTCTGAGACGGGATTGCTAAACTGCCCTGGCCTGGAACATGAAGCCTTAGCTTTCCAACGAGCTGGGATTATAGGCAAGGGCCACCATGACCAGCAGATTTCTTTTTCACATGATCTGCTATGAATATTTCTGTATCAGATACTATAATTTTAAAATTTAAATACAAGGGGCCGGGGATATAGCTCAGCGGCACAAGCGCCTGCCTGGCAAGCACAAGATCCTGGGTTCGATTCCTGGCACCAAAAAAAAAAAAATAAAATAAAATAATAAAATTTAAATGCAGAATTTTATTTTTATTTAAGCCAATTAATAATCATTATATCTTAATCACTTTTCCTACTTTTAACATCTGTGCAAGATATGTCTGCTTTATTTCTGTATTGTGTACCCGTGCAGATATTTACTCTAGATTTGCTAAGTTTATTTACTATGTGAAAGACGGTATGATGGTAAGGACACAGAATTTGGAATGAAAGCTAGATTAAAATCCTAGCTTTATCATTTACAAGCTGGGAAAACCATTAATTTTATTGAAACTGTTTCCTTATCTATAAAACAGGGTTAAGACCCATGCCTTGTTGCTGTGAGGTTTAAATGAAAATTTCCATTAATAGCTATATTTGTGGCATATAAAAAACACTGCAATTTGATGATTAAATTAATAAATGCCAGAGAAACTTGTGTTACACAGTAAAGACCAAAAGGTAGAAATTTAAAGGCCAGGAATTTTGGCTAAATATAAAAACCGCTTTCTAGCATTTAGAGCCTAACAATGAAACCAACTACATTTTGAAATTTCCATTACTGGAAGTTCGGGAAGAAGCTGGATGACCTTCTCTGATGGTAACATAAGGAATTCTTATGAAAAGTAGGTGCTTCAGACTGATTCTATAATGACTCTGGTGATTTAGGACCTAGTGGAGGCTGACAGAACATGGGTAACAGACAATCAGCCAGAGGCAGGGACATCTAGAGACTATGCAAATAATAGAGGCAAGAGGTCATAAGGGCCACAAGTAGCTTGATGGCAGTAGGAATGGAAAGGGACAAGCAAGGACCTTTACAATAGAATCAGTGGGAACTGGTGCTGAAGGGATAGGAGGAAACAGAACATGGAAGACATCAAAGGCAGGTTTCTAGGCTGAGACAGAATCAGGAAGGTTCCTAAAGCCTGGGAGAAAAGTCGCGCTTACAGTTATCATTTAGAAGCCATTCAAATAGTATAAAGAGTTGTGCTAATAAGTTGTGTGACATGAAGCCCACTCTGCTGAGGAAAAAGAAAAAGCAGTAACAATTCCAGTAGCTAGAATTATTTATTTAATAGTTCTTTAAGAGAGCTTGGGTATCAAGCTTTCTTTTATAATAAGCCTAATCTTTCTTTTCAGGAAAAAGAAGACTTGAACTGAATATTTTACTACCTAGTATTTAAATATTTAGCTTAATGTTTTAAGGAAGAATTGCTCAGATATCCTCAGAATTTTTTAAAGAGAGTTAGGATAAAATGTGACACCATGCTAATATTGAAAAATCCTAATTCATTACTCTATTAACAATATTAAAAACATTTTCAGTCCAACATGGTGGCACATGTCTGTATCTCAGCTACTCAGTAGGCTGAGGCAGCAGGATTGTAATTTCAAGGCCAGCCTGGGCCATCTTAGTGAGATGTTCTCAAAATAAAGTACTTTGTGGATGTACCTCAGTGGTAGAGCACTTGCCTAGAATGGGTAAGGCCCTGGGTTCATTCAATCCCTAGTAGAAAAAAAAAGGGGGTGGGGGATTCATGTATATATATATTAATCTTGATATTCAATCCTCTTTTTTCCTATGTCTGACCTCTAACTGTTTAATCAGACTGGCTTCTTGTGCTTTCAGTCTTTCCTTTTGTCTTTTTTTCTGTTCCTTCTTCAACTGATCCACAACTGATTTTCTTTTCCGCAGCTCATCCTTCAGAGCTCTGATCCTACCTTCGATGTCACTCTGGTCAGATGTAGTTTCTGAAAAAGATACAAAATATGTTATTTAATTTTAACTAAAGAATAAAGTTAATAAATACTAATGAAAAGCTGTAATGTTAATACTTCATTTAAATAGTCAATCTAATACTTTACATTAAGAAATTTGAGCTTCTGAAAAAAAGTTTATTAGTGAAAGGCATCCTTTATTTTCCATAAATCCCTCTTTTTCTTTTGCCTTGATTCTTCCTACTTATTTTCATTCTCTAACTATATTATTTAAAAGTATAAATAAATCTGGAGATACCCTGTCTTGGTAAAATACATAGCTGAAGTTGAAAATTGTTAGGTTAGTGAAATTTGTATATTCTATAAGGAATTTTTCTGGTGACAAGATAATCGTATGTAACTGTTCTTTCCCTTAATCATTAGTGTATAGTTTAATATCTTAAAGTGACATTAAAATCAAACTAGAATTTTATCATTTTATGACTGTAAATCATTAGCTCATTCTTTAAAACCACATAAAAGACAGAAATTATAAAGAAATATATTCTGCTGTAAACTTTTCTTTCCCCCACCGCTGGGGATTGAACCCAGGGCCTTCACACTAAGCTACATCCCCAGCTCCCCTGCTGCCCTCCTCTTTTTTTGTGGAAGAGTCTTGCTTGTGGACGAGTCATCCAGGCCGGGCTTGAACTTTCAATACCCCTGCCTCAGCCTCTAAGACTGCTAGGATTACAGGCATGTGCCACCATGCCCAGGTGTAACCTTTTTACAAACTCTTAAGTTTCAAACTCCCTAGTAGTTCATATATATACATGAGATGTCCAGTCATGGCAACATCACAAAAAGGCGAGTTGTTATTATGTATCATACACATGCTATGAAAACAAACAGGTATCATTTATTGATTTTTAATTTTTCTTTTCTTTTTTTTGTGGGTACTGGGGGGTCGACCTCAGGACCTCGTGCACCAGCAGGCGCCCGTGCCGCTGAGCGATATCACCGGCCCTTTTTTCGTATGTGGGTTCCGGGAGTTGAACTCGGGCCCTCGCGCTTGCCAGGCAGGCACTTTACGCCACTGAGCCATCTCACCGGTCCTAATTTTTATTTTCAAGAGGAAGAAATAGAACGAAATTGCAAAACAACATAATAGGAAGGTAACAATGGTTAACACATTGCATATTGTTATCTTTAAATTAGTTACTCAGAGTACAAGATAGCGGCATTCAATTGTTCAAACAATATTAGCACAAACCTTCCTTTTCAATGAACTAAGAGAAACTAGTAGTGTATCTATCTTATCTTTTATATATATATGTTTTTTTTTGCTTTTCCCTTCCTTCTTTTCTCCATTCCTCATCCCAGTTTCTCTTTCCTTTTGAATAGTTTCTTCCCATTTTACAATATCTATTGTACATTTTGGATATTATTTACTCTTTCAGCTTCTCACACTAAGGAGACAATACAATGTTTACATGTGTGCATCTGGTTTATTTCACTTATGAGTATGGTCTCCAGTTGCATTCATTTACCTATAAAAGTCTCCAGTTTATCCTTCTTTATGGCTGAGTAGTACTCCATTGTATAAAAAGACCACATCTTTTTTTATCCATTCCTCGGTAGATGGGCATTTTACTGTACTAAGAAAAAGTCATTATTAGCCTTACCTGACTGTGTCATAGATAATGACTCATCAGACCAACTATAACAATGATGATGGGACTTCATAGGAAGATGACATTGTCCTCCAGTCCTATGATTGCCTTTGCTTGACTCCTGCTTTGACACAGATGCACAGCTTTTGGGAGGTGACTAAATAGAAAACAAAATGAGAATTGTTCTGTGATATAATTGTGAAATTATATTTAAAATTTGAGATCCTAGCCAACTGAAGATATATTTACAAGGTATTTTAAATAACTACGACAAAAAATGAAAACAGTTTTTACAAATGCTATAGGATAAGACCTCCATTTTTTTTTTTTTTTTTTGTGGGTACCAGGGGTCGACCTCAGGACCTCGCGCGCCAGCAGGCACCCGGGCCGCTGAGCGATATCACCGGCCCTTTTTTCGCATGTGGGTTCCGGGAGTCGAACTCAGGACCTTGCGCTTGCCAGGCAGGCGCTTATGTCGCTGAGCCATCTCACCAGCCCTCCATTTTTCTTAAAGGCAAAAAAAGAAGTTACAAAAGTATGCTTTTAAAAAATGTACAATACATTTAGAAGTGGTTACTGTGTCAGTGTTATTTACCCTAATTATTTTAATTTACAAATACTAAATATATACTACTTGTATGGAAAAGAAGAGAGAGAAAACAGAGCATAAGACTGTCTACAAGATTATTATGAAAAATTAATTTCTACCCTGACAGCAAGAGGCAGAATGCCTGATTTGATTCCCTGCTACCATCACTTTCTATCCCTATGACTTTTGGCAAGTTTCTTCAAAGCAGGAATTACAGCAATCTACTCAGCTGTTGTGAGGGTTAGATGAGAATCCATGTAAGGCACTTAGTATACTACCTGGCATTGGTTAAGTAAGTACTCAATAAATACTAGCTTTTATTATAAAACCACTTTGAGATACCATTAATTTTGATTTCCTCGATCTATTTTCTTGTGAAAAAAACCCTAATTTTTAGTATTCCTTTAGTTCATGGGTATTATAAATGATGCTAGGTAGAATGTACCAGATTTACAGAAACTTAGAAACTAATAAGATTGTGTCAAAATGCATAGTTGGTTATACATTCCTCTAAGGTAGAAATTATGCTACAAGGAGATTATTTATACAACAAGCCTATTACAACCATATAATAAATTTAAAAATAACCAACACAATAACTTAATTAGAAGCCTTTTATAATCTAAAAACAGTTTTCAAATATGTACATAAGTACACTTAGCACTATATGGAATCAGCTCATTGAACAAAAAATGATTTTCCTCCAAATCTTTCAGGTAGTATAACACACATGACTCTGACTGATTTTTCAACAGGGGATATGCAGCTAATTCTTTATATCCACATTAAAAATGAAGACTCTCAAAAAAGATATTCCATTTTTTAAAAACTGTGTTCACTAAGTATTTAATATTGCTATGCTAATTCCTTGATACATTTTGTAAAATCAAGTTTAAAAAGTAAGTTTCTATAGTGAGTTTTTATCACCAACTTTTTTTTTTTTGTCTCTAAGGTATAGTTAGAGTTAAAGACAGTGTAGAAAATCTTACTCTAATAATGAGCACTATTCTAAGTTAGAATCAAATATTTCAGATTTGCTTTAAAGAGATAACACTGTTATTTTTATTCTGATTATGAGTGAGTGAGCAGTCATGAAATTATAATACAGGAACTCTGGTATGGGTTAAGATCTTATTGTTTTTAGGACAAAACACAGATTTCAGAAAGGACTTATGCTGTTCCCACCAATTATCTTTATTAAAGACTTTAAAAGTTCATATATATTCAATATTAATAGACTTGAAAGCACATAATTTTGTAACTGCCACTAAAACTGTATTTCATGTATTTATAAAACTATGAGTCAACAAAAACTTTATTTCTATTCAAATGTTACATACTGTATGTTACAAATATGGGTGGTAGCTAATGCTGTCATTAATAGGAATAATATAACCATTAAAATAACTGGTAAAATAATATACCTCTCAGATAAGCTTTTACTAAGGAAGTTTTAATACATAAACATTAACTTACATGTTTACTAGGAGAGGTAGAAGATTCTAGTTCCTGTGAGTAAACCATTTCTTCAGTAAGTATACTGTGATCAGGACTCCCTTGCTGCTCCTGCACTACAGACTCAGGTGTCACATACATACTAGCAGGGCTGCCTAATTCTTCTGGAATCGAGCTTTCACTGTTCAGATGAGAGTAGGAAGGTAATGGAGATTCCTCTTCACTTACTATTTCTACAAAGAGAGGGCGAAAACAAGAAAAAATACACAAAAACACAAAAATTCTCAGTGGAGAAATTAAACTCTTACACTTTACATTTGTATTTAGCATAAAATTACTAGTTGCATCTAGATATAATTTCTTTATTTTGTCATAACATCTACTAAAGAATCTGTTAGTTTAATTAAGAACTTTGGCTGACACCAAGGGAAGATATCTATCACATATAGTCAGCAAGGACAGTGACTGACAATCTTCACTGTGAGAGTGCAGAGCAATTATGACTCTCATACATTCCTTTGGCAATGGAAAGTGGTCCAACCATTTGGAAGATAATTTTGTATTACTTGAAAAAGATCAGAACATGTCATATTCTATGACCTAGCAAACCAATTCCTAGGTATACCTCCTACAGAAATCTTGCCTATATAAAGCAAAATTTCCACATGTTCATTGGCAGGATTGGTGTAATAGTTAAAAACTGGAAGAAATCCAAATTATCTAGTGACAGTAAGTCGACTAAATTGTGGTATATTTATACAGTGGGATGTATACAGCACTACAAACAAAGGAGCCAGAGATGCAAGCATTGATGGGGGTATACTATGCATTTTATTAGCACTGTCAGAATTTGTAGCATCGTCTCGCCTCCAGAATTTCCTGTCTATTGTGGATTCTTTTCTTACTAGGAAAACAAAAATATGTTTGACACTAGACAAAAAAGTTTTGACTTATACTTGCATAATCTTAAAAATATACATTGCTTTGTTTCTTTGCCTCTACAGTCATAATGCCTCAAAAGGATTAGTTTATAATACGCTTTGGATAAGTACTGTTACTATCACTTAAACATTTTTAAGGTAATATTCTGCTGGACCTGAAAATACAGAACCTGCCCAAAAAAGGTATACACACTTCAGAAAAAGAAAAATAGTATGATTTTTTTTTTTAACAGATGGTGTTACTCTCATCAGGGACCCTAGAGGATGTCGTATATTGCAGAAAACCCACTACACTGCCGGCCCTTAGAAAAGAAATTGAAAATGCACATGTAGCAGTTGACCAAGGTTACCCAAGCAGCAGTTCACCGTACTAATAAATGTCTGGAAGCTAATGGCCACCACTCTGAGCACCTCTTGTAATTATAGAGGCCAAAGGTAACTTACATTAATCTCATGATGTCTCAATAAATTTAGTATTAAAATATTTATACACGTTTTTCTTTTCCTGAAGTGTGTTTATACACGTTTTTCTTTTCCTGAAGTGTGTATGCATTTTTTTGGTGGACTCTGTATATCTATAAAATAAGTTTAGTTAAAATAATAAGTATCTGTACCCCAAATGATATTTTACCTTAAGAAACAGGATGACATGACATTTAAGAACATTTCATTTAAAAGCCACCTCCCCTTTTGGGGACAGTACTAGGGATCAAACTCAAGGCCTTGAATATGTTAGGCAAAGCTCTATCACTGAGCTACAGCCTCAGCCCTAAAAATTAATTTCTAAATATTGTATATTGTAGCATAATCAGAATAGCTGAATGAATGAATGAATGAATTCTAAACATCAAGAATAACTCATCTATGCCAAGGTGCTATATGGGTAAAACTGAAAATGGTTTAGAAAATGTCTAAATTTTAGGTAGAAGGGAATGCACTCCTTTACATTTCTACTTTATAACTCTCAACATAGATATCTGATTTCTGTTTGACAACAGTAACACATACACATTTAAAAAATTCAAACAATATAAAAACTATAAAGGAGAAAATGAAAGTCACCTGAACTACTACCTCCTCCAATCAGAGGTTTATATAGATGAAATTTTTTTCTCTTTTTCCCTGATTAAAAATTTTAAGGGCCGGTGAGATGGCTCAGCGGTGTAAGTGCCTGCCTGGCAAGCGCGAGGGCCCGAGTTCGACTGCCGGAACCCACATACGAAAAAAGGGCCAGTGATATTGCTCAGCGGCACGGGCGCCTGCTGGCGCGTGAGGTCCTGAGGTCGACCCCCGGTACCCACAAAAAAAAAAAAAAAATTTTTAAAGTAGTAGCCAGGCATGGTGGTGCATTTCTGTAACCCCGGCACTCGGGAGGCTGAGGCAGGAGGATCGCCACTGAGTTCAAGGCCAGCCTGGTTTACATAGTGTGTTTAAGGACAGCCTGAACTATACAGTGAGACCCTATCTAAAAAAAAAAAAGAAAAAAAAAAGTATTGTAGAAGAATGGAGGTTAAAAATAACAACTTCAAATGTATGGAAGGATATAAGTGACTACTTCACATACTCATCCCCAACCACTTCCACCTGTCCAACTTCCATATATCTCAAAGGCAAACCAGTGGTGGCCAACTCTGGTTAGAGTCTGTGCCTTTATAGACCTTCCCTCTATTCTTTGACTTTTTAAAATTTTATTTATTTATTTATTTTTTTGAGACAGGGTCTTGCTATGTAGTTCAGGCTGCCCTTATACGCACTATGTAGCCCAGGCCGGCCTTGAACTGGTGGATCTTTGTGCCTCAGCCTCCTGAGTGCTGGGATTACAGGCGTGCACCACCACGCCTGGTTTCAAAATAAAGTTTTTAAAGTCATGGTAAAATACTCATAATACTACCATACTCATTTTAAAGCATATAGTTCAGTAGCATTAAGTACATTCATATTGTGTGTACCCATCACCACTATCATCTCCAGAATTTTCTCATCATCCCAAACTGAAACTCTGTAACAACTCTCCATCCTCCAGATCCCCAGCCCCTGGCCACCACCCTTCTACTGTCTGTCTACAGATCTGACTACTGTAGGTACTTAACTAGTTTATTTCACTTATTATAATGTCCTCGAGATTCATTCATGTTGTAGCATTGTCAGAATTTCTCCTTCCTTTCTATGACTGAATAAAATTCCATGATATGCATTTGCCGTATCTGAACATCAATGCACACTTGGGTAGCTTTCATCTTTTGGCTACTATAATAATGCTGCTATAAACATGGTTGTACAAATATCTCTTTGAGACCCTGTTTCAAATCTTTTGAGTATATTCCCAGAAGTGGAACTGCTGGGACTCTGGACAATTCTATTTTTAGGGTTTATTTTTTAACTGTTTATAGAGAAACTGTAACCTGCTGGCTATGGTAAAAAGAGGATATTAACACAAAGATTTTAATTCCTCCACATCCTTACCAATACTTTTTATCTTTTTATCTTTTTTTTTTTTTTAAGTAATAACCATCCTATGACTTGGAGGTGGTAGATAATTGCATTCCTGACTTTTGAAGACAGTTATATGTGAACAGGAGATTGGCAATATTTAGGTGCTTTTAAAGAAATATGGATAATTATCGGCCAACTTTTACCATTATTTTTAAAATACAGACATGCAGTGCATAGAATATTTCAGTCAAAGACATCACACATGTAACAGTAATCTCACAGATTACCTAATAATGTCACAGCTGGGGCCGGTAAGATGGCTCAGCGGCATAAGCGCCTGCCTGGCAAGCGTGAGGGCCCAAGTTCGACTCCCGGAACCCACATACGAGAAAAGGGCCGGTGATATTGCTCAGCGGCACGGGCGCCTGCTGGCGTGCGAGGTCCTGAGGTCAACCCCCGGTACCCACCAAAAAAAAAATAATAATAATAATAATGTCACAGCTGTTGTAAAGTCATAGTGTAACTCATTATTCGTGTGTTTGTAGTAATGTTGATGGAGACAAACCTATGGTGCTGCTAGTTACAGTATACAGAAGTATAGGACATACAATTAAGTATTGTATACAATACTTGATAAAGATCATCAAGGATGACATTAGTGGTTTATGCATTTACTATACCATACTTTTTATTGTCATTTTAGAATGTACTCCTTCTGCTTATTAAAAAACTGCCATAAAACAATATGCTATGGTATGCCCACAGCAGCTTCATATAGCTTATATTTACCCTTGATCAAGAGACCATATCAAATGTTTGAATTATACTATCTAGGTCTATGTATCTAGGTTTATGTATACACATTCCATGATGTCCACACAATGAAGAAACTGTCTAAACACATTTCTTAGAACTTATCCTCATTGTTAAGTGATGCATGACTGTATATCCTATATACTAAAAGTGAAAAAAGTAAAAACTTTGTAAAATGTACAACATGCATGTAGTGTCCAATATGGCATGCTCTAGGTGCAGTGATGGTGAACTTTTAAGAGTTTTCAATTATACACACAGCCTGCTGTGGCACACGTGCCACAGGTTCACCACCACTGCTCTAGAGTAACAGTTCTCATAACTTTTGCCTCAGGACCCATTCATACTTAAAAAAATTAGTGAGGATCCTAAAGAGTTTTAGTTCATGTAGTTACAGTTACATGCATCAGTATTTACCATACTAGAAATTAAAACTAAAAAAAGTTTCAAATAATAATTTATTTAAAAAAGCACTAATAAACCTATTATATGTTAGTATAGAGAGCATTTAAAAAAAATTTTTTTTTGTTTTATATGTGGGTACCGGCAGTTGAACTCAGGACCTCACGCTTGCCAGGCAGGCACTTATGCCACTGAGCTATATCACCAGCCCAAAAATTTTTAAATAAATATATTTTTCCATAAAAGTTTAGTGAGACAAGAGGAACAGTTTTCTACTTTATTAATAAATACTGTCAATGTCTATCATAACAAAAGACAACAATGCTTGCATCTGATTCTGAATTCAATCAGTAGCAATATGTCTTAGTTGAAGTATGTGCAGAAAAATCCATCCTCACAGAGATACATAGTGAGGAAAGGGAGCTAAAAGTCTTTGTAGATAATTATGGATATTCTTTTTTTTTTATTTTTATTTTTTTTTATTTTAAAGAGAAGAAAAAACAAAACAAATCAAAAAAAGAACAAATTTTCAAAACAACATAATATGAGGGTAACAATGGTCAATGCATTACGTATTATTATCTTTAAGTTAGTTATTCAGGATACCAGACATTAGCATTCAATTGTCCAAACATTATTGGCTCAAACCTTACTCTTCAATGAACTAAGTAAAATAGGTAGTGTATCTATCTCAACCATCTTTTATATATATATATATATATATATATATATACAATTTTTTTCCCTTTCCCTTCTTTCTTTTCCCTATTCCAGTCTTTCTTTTTTTATTTTTATTTTTATTTTAAAGAGAAGAAAAAGGGCCGGTGAGATGGCTCAGCGGTTTAAGCGCCTGCCTTGCAAGCGCGAGGGCCCGAGTTCAACTCCTGGAACCCACATACAAAAAAGGGGCCGGTGATATCGCTCAGCGGCACAGGCGCCTGCTGGCGCGCGAGGTCCTGAGGTCGACCCCCGGGTATCCACAAAAAAAAAAATAAAATAAAATAAAAAAAAAAATAAAGAGAAGAAAAAACAAAACAAATCAAAAAAAGAACAAATTTTCAAAACAACATAATATGAGGGTAATGGATATTCTTTTTGATGTATACCAAAACTTGACAAGTGGTAGTTTCTTAAATGTTAACTATAATGTGGATCCTGAAAGTATATCAATAAACTCATGATCTGTTACATTAAAATCTAACCATTGATTATATATTAGTCATCATATTGATTTAAAATAGATATATTTCTTGAAGTGCAGCTCAGTGGTTGAGTCGGCTTAGCATGCATGAAGACCTGAGTTCCATATTCAGCAAAACAAAAGTAAAAAACTACATCCCCGGGTTTTTTCCTTTGTATGTCTAATAGACTGTTAAAGACAGAGGAGATCTTTGTAAAAAGATCTTAGCTATTGGGGTACAATTTCTTTAATGGTCAAAGGAGTAAGAAGGTTCTCATTTTCCAATTGGCAAAACTTCAGTAAATTGTCTTTTCTAGAAGAATTTACCCATTTGTTCCAAGTTTTCAAGTTTGTACTGACAAAGAGTTATTCATCATACTTTCTTATCTTTCTGAGTTCTGCAGCATGTATAGTTGTATTGCCTTCTTCACCTTTAACCATTAACATTTTAAAAAGAAATATGTCTTTCAAATATGTTAGGCCTTAGTTTGTAATCTGAACAGTTAGTATTTATTACCTTTCTGCTCTGTTCTCTGGTCTTCCAATTCTTTCTTTGGAGTTTTGGATTTCATTAACTCTTTGTCCCAGGCAGCCAAAGCTTGTTTTTCCATTTGACGAATTTCAGCTTCTTCTGCATCTAAACGTCGCTTCCACTCCAGGAGCTCTTCTGCATGTTGTCGTCGTTGCATTAATTTTTGTTCTCGCTTTGTCAGAAACCTGTGATCACACCATAAAGACCAGTTAGAGAAGAAACCTATAGGCAGACATCCCTTTGAAAGCTCTCTCAGCACCTTAACAAGCTGCGCAAAAGCAGAACATTCACACTATTTCTCTCTAAAGAAGTATGAAATAACAAAGTTTGATGAGCTTACTTATTCAGAAAATGAGAGAATTCATGTTTTACTTACAATGTTTCATAAGTTTAGCAAAGGAAAAATAGTGGTAAATTTAAAAAATATTTAGGATATATAGATAATCATGACTAAAAATGTTAACACTTATATATTCATTTTTATAGGTGGTTCTTTTTCATAACAAATGATATAAAATTTATTCTGAAAGCTCAGACCAGAAAATACACAAAACCCAAAACAACAAAGACCAAAAACAACAACAAAAAACAAACCCCAAAGCTCCAAACCAAGCAAGCAAACAAAAACATGTTTATGTCCCTTTTCAAATTTTGTCTGGCTTTGCTTCAGTTCTAGTCAGTTTGGTTCCCATTACCTAAGAGACACAATGTTAGGTGATAAATCATTTTTCCATATAGAGAACACAGGACCAGTCAAATATCTTATTTGAGTGAAAGGATGCTTTAAATGTCCAAAATTTCTCAATTTAACCCAACCTCTGAAATTAAATAGCCAATCATATCTTAGGTCCAAAAGGTTAAGAGAAATTACTAATCTGATTACATCAGAGGCTACAAATAAACTCTTCAAATGTAGATGGTACATCTAAATGAAAGATGGGCTGCTCATATTATTGGTGTTAGATCTATAGCAGTAACTAACCAACAAAAAATGCATTCACATATCCAACAATCAATCAAAAGCACAAGAAGAACTGTCATTTCACTTCTTGAATAATCATATCAAATTAATGGTAAAATCTACATATTTGACAAGAGGCCTCCACACTGTTTAAAAAAAAAAAGTGGAAAAAAAGCAAACAAAACATAAAGAACAGAGCATGCTCTATCAAAGAGTGCACTGAAAAAGGTGCAAAGTTACCTGACCAACTGGTTGTAGATATACAGCTGGAATTTGGGATGAAGGTTGGGAAAACAGACACTGAGAGAGGCCCAGTGATGAGACGTAAAGACAGAGAAGAAGTAGTGAACAGGAGAGCAGTGTCTACAAAATAAGGAGGAAGATTATAAAAACCAAGAGATCAAGAGGCAGGAAGAATGAGAAAGGGAAAGTGTAAAGACTGAGTGCAGAACTTTCAATATGCTTCCCAACAACATTATAAACTACTCAGTTAAAGCAAATGTTATACTATGTATGGCATAAAAAATGTATTTCTATAGATCAATAATTTCTGAATAAACACGCCTTTCTTCTCAAATACTGCTTAATCATTCATCTATATTTTTAGTTAAATCTACTTATCTATGAGTAAGGTAATGAGAAGTACAGTAGGGGCTAAGTAAATTTTCAAATAAGCTTTAAAACAGAGTACAGGGCTGTGATATAGCTCAGCAGCATAAGTGCCTGCCTGGCAAGTGCGAGGTCCTGAGTTCGACTCCCAGTACCCGCATACAAAAAAAAAAAAAAGAAAAAGAAAACAGAGTACAGGGCCTGGGATATAGCTCAGTGGCACAGTGCCTGCCTGACAAACGTGAGGTCGTGAGTTCAATTGCCGGTACCCCCCCAAAAAACAGAGTATAATTATGGCCATGAACCTCGTTTATCAGCAACTCTACATACATATGCAATCCTGAGCAACTGATTTTTAAATCTATATCTTGTCATGTACTTTAAGTTTGAAATTAAATAAAAAGTACAATTTTCCTTACTTAACCTTACCATCATGATCTAGCTTCAAAATAATAACATAATTCAGTAAAACAAATTAAAGAAAAATACCTTGTTAACCTCTAAACATAAAACTGTTAACAGGATCTATTGGAGTTATCTTGTCCAATCTAACAAATGCCAACCTAAATAATACTATTGAAATAAATACTCATTTTATTAAATATCAGGATACACAATTAAGAATAAAGTGAACTGGTCTCAACAAACACTGTCAGTTAAAAATATGCAATGGAGGGCCGGTGAGATGGCTCAGTGGCGTAAGCGCCTGCCCGGCAGGCGCGGGGGCCCAAGTTCGACTCCCGGAACCCACATACGAAAAAGGGGCCAGTGATATCGCTCAGCGGCACGGGCGCCTGTTGGCGCGCGAGGTCCTGAGGTCGTCCCCCTGGTACCCACAAAAAAAAAAAAAAAAAAAAAATATGCAATGGACAGGTCAATTATAAGGTTAAAGGTAAGAAGAAAATTCCACATGCTAAAATTACATACATTTTTTAGTATATGTGCTGCCAAAGCGAGCACTATATACATTTTTAAAAGCCCAATTTTCTTCTTTTGCAGTAGCAAATAGATGATTATATATGTGTACGAAAGGATAAATAACTCTAGCAATAATTCGGAAAGGTTAATTCTCTTTGACAGAGCATGCTCCTGTTCACATGCACACAACAACTCATACATCAAGGCAACATTATTGCCTTGGAAGGGCAAGGAGTAGCATCAGTATGCCTAGAAGTGAGAAAATCTAGGTATAAATACAGCCACTAACTCGGACTTTGATCTTGTCTACACATACCTTTAGATAACAGACTATTTAATGTCCATTTTCCTGCATATAGTACTTTATCTTCCCCTCATCTAGTTACACACACACACACACACACATGCGCGCGCACACCCACACACCTGGATTGCCTTGATTTTCTGCACGGAAGCTCAAAGAAAAATATTTTTGCAAATTTTAGTAAGACACTGTAATTTTCATTGCCATTCTTTATGCATGTATAATAAACTTATTTTGATGCCAATTATCAAAATATTATGCAAAAACAAATGTATATGGCAAAAGGTTAAAAAAAATCTACTCATAACATTCAAGTATCACCCACCCTCTTCAGTATAGAACTGCTAAATGCATGCATGAACTAGTACAAAAAGTAAAATAATATTGGAACATGTGAAATAAACTATGAAAATATACAAGTTAAATTTCTTGCCCAGCCCAATATAGAGAACAGTAACTTTCCCTATTAGAACAAGAATTGACATTTACTTTTCATTTATAAAGATTAAGCATACTCAAAAGCTTTAGTTTAGAAATGAGCAGAAAAAATGGCTAATAGAAAATGAAAATAAAATAAGAAACAGTGTAAGGTTTAACTTAATCATAAAGTTACAATTTCTTCCCAGAAACGTATTTCCTTATTTAATATAAATACATCCTAGAACTAGCATTTTTAAAAAGCTGAATAAAAGTTGAGATAAAGGAGCAGTACTTCATACTTGAGTTAACAATCCATCAAGGTGCAACATAGGTAAGAAATAAAATTTGTGAATGATGGAGACATAAATGTCTACTAACAGAAAATGCCTTTATTAACAGAAAATGATACTGATACTCTTTATAGTTGATGTCAAGGCCCTGCCCAACAAGGATTTTGATGGTTGCAGAATACTGGGCTAGGATTAGAAATACAATACTTTTAATCTAGTATGAAAATCATTATATTTTTATAATGTTTGAATTTAGGGAATTAATGAATGATTAATTTGCTTTTCAAGTCACACTTTTACATAATTTTTTTTTTTTTTTTTTTTGTGGGTTCCAGGGGGTCGACCTCAGGACCTCGTGCGCCAGCGGGCGCCCGTGCCGCTGAGCAATATCACCGGCCCCTTTTTCGTATGTGGGTTCCGGGAGTTGAACTTGGGCCCTCGCGCTTGCCGGGCAGGCGCTTAAGCCGCTGAGCCATCTCACCGGCCCACTTTTACATAAATTTACACTGCACTGATATACACCTCCAGGAATGAACCATTCAGCATTTTCCTAGTTCCAACAAATACTATTTAGAAGGATAAGTTTCTATTAAAGATAACTTTAAGTCACCAATGTAGCTTTCAAAAATTTATGAAGTTGAAAGCAGATAAAGCTAACTTTAACCTTAGCCGGCTGAAGTCCAGAGAGCAGAATTCTGATTCTAGCTCCATCATTCAGCTATGTGTTATAACCTGGGTCAAGTTACTTAATCTCTATGGGCCTCAAATTTATTCATATTAGGCAAAGGTGACTTCCCTAAGAGCCCTTCTAGTTCTAAAATTTTATGACTCCTTCTCCAACTACTCCTTTTCTTCAAACTTCAACATACTGCTACACTATGTGACATGAGATTTTTTTCTTCCACTGGGCTACTGTAATTGAGATAGTATTCCAACTGATTATAAAATAATGCTATAAAGAAACAAAATTATCTAAACTTTACCTACTTATTTACTAATTTATTTATTTATTCATTTATTTATTTTATTTTATTCTGCAGTTCTGGGGATTGACCCAGGACCTTCACAATGAGCTACATTCCCAGGCCTTCTTATTTTTAAGACAGGGTCTTGCTAAGTTGCTAAGATGCCAAGTTGCCCGGGTTGGGCTGGAACTTGCTATTCTCTTGCGTTACCCTCCCAAAGTGCTGTGATTACAAGCATATACCACGAAGCCCAGCTCTAAATTTTAAGTGAAAACTTCAAGGTCTAAAATCATTCAATTCTGGGCCGGTGAGATGGCTCAGCGGCATAAGTGCCTGCCTGGCAAGTGCGAGGTCCTGAGTTCGACTCCTGGAACCCACATACGAAAAAGGGGCCGGTGATATCGCTCAGTGGCACGGGCGCCTGCTGGCACACGAGGTCCTGAGGTTGACTCCTGGTACCCACACACACACAAAGTAATAAAATAAAATAAAATAAAATAAAATAAAATAAAATAAAATAAAATAAAATAATTCAATTCTGATAAATATTAAACAAAACAAACAAAAATTTAATACCTTAAATAATTTTATAAATTCTTCTGGATTTGTAATTCTTTAATTCTATATTGTTGTAAGTAAAAATGGAACACAGAACTTTAAATTTAAAAGTAGATTCTTTCAAATCTTTAATAATATTCAAAAACAGGATAAGAATAATGATAGTACTGACCTAAAAGAAAATGCAGTTTAGCGTTTTTTCCTTTAGCAAAATCTATTTTATTATTTAAAATAGCCTAATAATTTACACATACTTAGGCAAAGTAATATATTATTCCTGATGTAGGGACTGCAGAAAATAGAAACACATTATCATACTATCAGGACTTATTTACCTACTACTTTTTTTTTTTTTGTGGGTACCAGGGATCAACCTCAGGACCTCGCGCGCCAACAGGCACCCGTGCCGCTGAGCGATATCACCAGCCCTTTTTTTCCTATATGGGTTCCGGGAGTCGAACTCGGGCCCTCGCGCTTGCCAGGCAGGCACTTACGCCGCTGAGCCATCTCACCGGCCCTCCCTACTACATTTTGACTAGAACCTTTTCTAAGACAATTGTTGTCAATTTAGGACAATAATAATTAATAATTTAAAATAATTCTAATTGAGATGTCTTTAATGGAATATCAAAAGTCCTCCTTCGAAAATTCTTAATTTTTTCACTCAGTAGATTAATGGTAAAGATTTTAAAACTCATTAGACAAACCATATTTTTGGACAGAAGAATGCTGTAAAATATTTATTTGCTTGACTTTTTGATGAATTATTTAAAGTCAGTTAATTTTGTCCCTTTAGTGGTTTTCTAAGCAGACCGGGATGTATAAAAGGAATATTTAAGATTTTTGTACCTATTTGTTCATTTTTTTCATTGTACCTTGGGCTGTGATGAACAGTGAAAGCAAAAAATAATTACATGATTGTTATTCTTGGTCTTAGCACTTCATAATTCAACTCTGAACAC